>OY744609.1:41634399-41701899 GCA_963556255.1 Allolobophora icterica | reverse complement strand
AGAAACCTCTACGCTATGGCCTGTTTGATGACATATGTTCAGTGAACTGTTATGCTGTTGGCCTTAGTCAACGCTATGTATTTTTATTCTTAATTGGTGTTGTAGTTTTGGTTGTCACTTCTGCCTCATATGGCGTAATAAAAAGTGTTCATTGATGAAATTTACAATTAAAGCATTTATCTTACTCGGGATATCTCTGCCGTCGATCCTTTCCGTCGGCAAAGCACTGGCCCTACAATCAATGGAAAAACAGAAATGGTTCAAGCGGAATTACGAGAATGTATTCAATCGAGGTGTCAGACGGATGTGAGGAAGCGAATGATGAAATGACACGAAGCGAGGAGAGGCTAAGTCTTGTAGAATGAAGAGAAGCAAGGCGATGTGGGATGCTGAACGGTGAGTTAACGTGGGTTTGTGAAAAGCGAGGCAAAATGCGGGAGACAATAAAAGTCAAGACGATGCAAGAAAGTAACCAGCCTTTCGGTTAAAAAACCAGTCTTTGATTTCATAATCGTTGTCTGTCGTGTATGTTCACATGAGATTTTCCAAATTCTCCTATTTCTCTCATTTCTTTCCCACTGTATCTTTCTGCCTACATGTTGCCGGTATGTTTCTCAATCTATGTTTTTGTAGTTGCCTTATTTTTTCCTTTCCCTTTTTCTCTCGATCATTGTATTTCGTTATCTTCCACAAGCAGTCAGTGATACACTGATAGGCCTATTGTATGCAGTATAATAATAATAATATCAGAGATTTAAGTGCCATAGTTCGTAAGCAATCGAAAGGAAATCGATGCAACGATTCAGAAGCACTGTTACAATCTCACCAGAAAACACAGGCAAGTAGAACTATAATCTTCATCTTGATGTGTCGATCGTCAGTCCAAATACTACTGTGATTGTCAGAAACTGTCGACAACGTAATATATGATCGTGAATCTTTCACCAACGACAGGTGCTTTTTCAAACCAATTTTAAGAGTCAACATGTCAACGTATTTCGGCGATGCGAGCTTAACAGGTGTTACGAACGACACACTTGGTTATCTCCCGATGATAGCGACGCGATAATGTCTGTTGAAGTAGATCAATTCGTCTATAAGGTAGTATTTCCTCTATGGCATAAGCTTATGCATTAGAAACCTGAGTGACCGGGACTGTAGAAAACTAGTAGCTAACAAATGTCGGTGTTTTTATCGTATCAGTCACTAGACTGATATGACTCCGATATGCCCTCTGTATCACTTCATTTCCACGGTTCTTTGACCAGTGACGCGCTATACAAACATACATACATACATACATACATACATACATACATACATACATACATACATACATACATACATACATACATACATACATACATACATGTATGCATACATACACATAACATCCATTTACACACATTACGTGCGCACATACATAGGCCTACACATGTTCGTAATGACATTTAACATCGTTTTAAGTAGCGATGAGGTCGGCGCGTTTTATAAATGCCCAACATCGTAATGACAAATTAAAATAATACCTTGTCACCTATGATTGAAGTAATAATTTGTGACCTATGATTAAAGTAATATTTTGTCACCCATGCTTGAAGTAGGCCTAATAATTTGTCACCTATGATTAAAGTAATATTTTGTCACCTATGATTAAAGTAATATTTTGTCACCTATGAATAAAGTAATATTTTGTCACCTATGATTAAAGTAATATTTTTTGTCGCCTATGAACAATATATTAATATTTTTGTCATACTGAAATTTGCTGTATGCCTAATTCCGCACTCTTTTGTAGACATCAATTGCGGTAGGGCAATTTATGTTTTAACAACTCGGTTATCGTTGTTCAGAATTATCGCTTACGGTTTATAAATCCTTCTCATACGGCGTGCTGCTAGTTTTGGACTTGACTTTATGCCAATTTCTGGCACAATATATTGTGTCAGAACAAAGGATACTAATATAAAGTTTATTTGACCGAGATTTTATGATAGTTTTTATCCAAAACGATTTTAACCGATGGGGTTTTAACACACTCGCTCTGTAAACCTTCTATGTCGTTACTCACAAGTACAGCCGTACCATACATCACGTGCTCTTATTACGCAGTTTCTCAAATTTTGTAATCTAAGCAAGTCTCATGAGAAGCTTCTATAGCGTCACTGTAACTGCTTAACTGGTCAACACAGTCGATGATCGCCACTAATCAGTGTAGCTGTTTTGAGCGTTATGTTGAATTTATAATCTAATTTCTTCTTTTTCATCGGTCTTGCTTTTGGATTAATATTCTTTTTTGGTTCTTTTAGTCAGGATATCAGGTCAGATCGATCCTATTTCATTTATACTAACCAAGACTGTCTCTAAAACTTCTCAGATTGATTTTTAATCTGCCGCGAGACGCTCGTGCTTGCCTTTGTGTATTTGCGTCTTCGGCCATGTTGAAAATTTCACAATGCCTATCTTTGCATCGATATTCCTGTTGTTTCTGTTCATCCGTCTATCTGTAAATCCCATCGGACCTAAACACCTCTCGTACCCCAATTCTGCACTACCAACCGCCACTGTACAGTATTCTCATTTCAACACCATTCCTTCTGCTTCATTCGCCGTCATCACTCGCCGTCCCATATTTCATTCTTCTGCCTTAAACTCCCGACAAATCTTGCTCACTCTTCTGCTTTCCGGTGACATCAAAACAAATCCTGGTCCGAGCAAACATTCTTCACTTCATAAATCCAGGTATCTCAACAAGAAATTTCTACTTTATTCTCTAAATATTCGGTCTTTTCTCAACCCCAAAAACTCCATCGCCCTAAATGATCTTGTCACCTGCTGCCGTCCTCCTGATCTCATTGTCCTTTAAGAAACATGGATCTCCACTTCGTCCTCTAACCCTCATCTCTCTGAATGCACTCCTCGTGGTTACTCAGTGCAAAGCTTTCCTCACATCACCTCCTCCTCAAAATCTGCAAAAATTTCTGGGGGCGGCACTGCCTTCTTGGTTCGTGAACCACCTGTCGTCCTAAATTCCTCTCGCCATACATTCAGCTCGTTCGAATGCTCCTCCACTACTCTTCGACTTGCTTCCGACCTGCTCACAGTTTTCAATATTTATCGCCCTCCTTCCTCGTCCGCCTACTCCTTCAAACTCTCTATCTTCCTTGATGAATTTGGCTCTCTCCTCTCTCTTGCTGCCACCACTCCCAACGAGTTCTTACTAACCGGTGATTTCAACATTCATGTTGACAATCCATCTGACCCTCTTACCTCAGACTTCCTTAACCTACTGTCCTCAGTCAATCTCACCCTACATGTTTACCTCCCGACCCATGTCAAAAATCACACCCTTGATCTCCTCATCACCTCCGACGCTTCCATCTTATCTCCCAAACTATCACACTCAGTTCTGAACATTACCGATCATTATCTCATCATGGCTGACCTTGAAATCAAGCCTTTCGCTCGGCCTCCTCCCTCGAATCATTCTTTCCGTCTCACCGGATCCATAGACCGTCAGGCATTCATCCATGATATTCTTGATTCACAACTGGTTCTAAACCTTCCCTCTTCCCTTGATGACCTGCTCTCTTGTTACAATTCCACACTTTCCAACCTCCTTGACATTCATGCGCCAATCATCACCAAACCCAGTTCACACGCCAGCAACCCTTGGTTTGCTTCTTACCTCCAGGCCTTTAAAACTTTCCGTAGGCGCCTTGAACCAGCACACTTTCGACCCCTCAGCTAGAGCAAAAGCCCTCAATACCCTTAAATCAGCCACCAACAGATACCACAAACTCATTGCTGCTGCTAAAAAGAAGTATTATTCCTCACTTATCCATTCCAGCGCCTCAAACCCCAGACATCTCTGGAAAGCTGTCAACACCCTTCTTCATCGCAAATCTCCCTCCCCACTGCCTAGCTCCATTCCCTCCTCCTCTGTTGCTGATACCTTCTGTTCATTTTTTTCTGACAAAATCTCATCCATTCGCTTTACATTACAACCTCTTCTAGACAAACTTACCCCCCCCCTTGCCTCCTCCAGCACTGATTCACCTCCTCTCAACCCTACTCCTCCTACCTCTCAGTCATCGCTCCCAATTCTCTCTCCTGCCTCTGAAGCAGAAGTGTCAATCCTCCTAAACTCTCTCCCTAACGAGCAATGCGAACTTGATCCTATCCCCACCTCTCTTCTAAAAGACTGTGCCTCTGTCCTGGTTCCTGTAATCACCAAAATTATCAATCTCTCACTCTCTACCGGCAATTTTCCTATGGCCTATAAGCATTCTATTGTCACTCCCCTTCTCAAAAAAGCAAACCTTGACAAGGAAAATCTATCCAACTACCGCCCAATCTCCAATCTTTCCTTTCTATCAAAATTAACTGAACGAATTGTACTTTCTCGGCTAAATGACTACCTCTCTTCGAATTCACTTCTTAACCCCTACCAATCTGGCTTCACTAAACACCACTCCACAGAAACTTTACTTGCTTCCTTGTACAATAAACTGGTCTCTGCCGTCAGCCATCAGCAAGTCTCTTGCCTCTGTCTTCTCGACATCTCCGCCGCATTCGACACCATTGATCACAACCTCCTTCTTCAACGACAATCTTCTTGGTTTGGCGTCTCTGGCACTGCTCTACTTTGGTTCCAGTCCTACTTGTCTTCTCGATCCTTCTATGTTAAAGCCTCCAGCCACTGCTCACAACCCCTCCCTCTTTCCTGTGGTGTCCCTCAAGGCTCCGTCCTTGGTCCACTACTTTTCATCCTTTATACCACTCCTTTAAGTCATCTCATAAAATCATCCTCTGTCGACCACCATCTCTATGCAGATGACACCCAACTCTTCATATCCTTCTCCCCAGGCTCTTTTTCCACCGCCATCGCACAACTACTCAACGTGGTTAACCTTATTTCACAGTGGATGTCATCCAATCTTCTCTGAGATTTATGTTGCTTCAACGCAACGCTTAGGGGCCTACTATTCCAACCAAAAATAACCGTGTCTCTAAGAGATAGCGCGTTAGAACTGATATTATAAATAATATTAGTGTTTCCCCGAGATAGATAAGATTTATCAGGATTTGAAAAAGTTTATTATGCATTGTCTTGGTTTGGCCAACCCGCCCTGTCGCAGATTTATTATTATTATTATTATTATTATTATTATTATTATTATTACTACTACTACTAGCTGGTTTACCCGGGCGTTGCCCGGGATTCGGAAATACTCAGAACGGAAAGAAAACGGAAGAAATGAATAATAGTTCAGTGAAGTTAATGTGAAGTGAAATCCCTACGGCTGCGCCATCTGGCGAATCTTTAGAAATGCGTGCCGGTGACAGAGAATTGGCGGTCAAACACACAGAATCTTCTCGGGCGGCGCCATCTGGCGAATGAAAATAGGTCGACTCGAATTTGTTTGGACCAGGTAAAACGTGGGGGTTTGGGAGAGGTTTTGGCCCGGGACACCATGGAAGCGGTGAAAACGGGGGACGCGAAGCCGACCAATGGGTGTGTAATGCCCACCCCGAGACAGTAGTGAAGGTTTGGAGTGAAAAGGTCCGAAGCTGTAGAAATGCACCGCGGTCAAACATCGCTGTGACAGACAGACAGACAGAGTCTTCTCTTTATTTATATAGATTATTATTATTATTATTATTATTATTATTATTATTATTATTATTACTAATATTAGCATCATCTTCTTCTTCTTCTTCTTCGTCATCATCATCATCATCATCATCATCATCATCATCATCATCATCATCATCATCATCATCATCATCATCATCTTTATAGTTTTGTTTTTGTTTTTACCCGAGGTAGGCCTACATATGATCCCACGGGACTTAAAATGGTTCTGGAGAATTGTTATTATCTGAGTTGGCTAAGACTCGTCAAGTTGTGACATGGAGAAATTGCTTCGAAAGGGGACTGCAATAAATCGTTGGATCATAACTGAGAAGCGCTGAAATGATGGCATATTTGCAAAGAGTCTCCAGATACATCGGTGAGAAAGAGTCCATGCTCCGTGATAATATCGAGCCCTGCATTGTTTACAGGGTCCAGAGTTTCGAAGGCCAGCGGAACAAAATGATACGGTACTGCAGCTGGAATGGTTTGTATTTGGATATTTTCTTGGATGCCGCCAGTTCCCCAACCCCACCGGGCGAAAACGTTGTAAAAAGTCGCCACGGTGTCAGTCACGGTGACATCCCAGAGCAAACTACGGCCAAGAGTGGCATTAGGTAAGCGTAGGCCCATCGGTTCTTTTCCAGTCAGCTCTGGATAGGCCAGGTGGTTATTTGTTCGAGGCAAAACCAGGTCGTATGAAGACGGCATGCAGGGCGAAGCGACCAGGACCCAAGGGGCAAGAAAGGTCATGCGATCCATCCGCCGCCGCGGGTCATTCGCAAAGGCCACTGTTATTATTATTAGTAGTAGTATTATTATTAATGTTATTAGTATTAGTACTGACATCATGGACGGCGATCCGGGGGGTCGAGGAGGACAACACCCCATCTTTTACAGCGGGGGAAACACGCTATACAGTTGTTCTCCCAAATTTTGAAGAAACTCCAAAAAAGAGTCAACACAATTTTTTCATCTTTTTTTGACCAGATCAGTTCAAATGTGTCCCGTCCCCCCACTTGTCAAACAAGATCGCCGCCACTGACTGACATTGCGATTTTTCATTGTATACAAATATCTGGGCCATTATATAGGCTACATTTTAAAAGGGAAATGGCAACTCTACTGAAAGCGTGAGTTTGCCCAACTTTTTTACGTTCAGCGTTCTACTCTATTTTTGTTTCATTTGTTCTACTTGTAAAGATATATTGGCTACATAAGCTTAATACATGTATATCAGGTTAATGATATGTGACATATTTTGGATTGTCTTTGAACTGTAGGAATGCTGCTTGTCGATGGAATCGGCATTCTGATGGGAATCGTTCTTGGAGTCATAATGCTCTTCGGAATCATTCTTTGTCTGCGAAGGTGCGTTTTGCATTCCTCTATATGAACTACTTATGAAAACCACCACAAACCAGCCAACGCTGTTAGTCCTGTATCTTAGAAGCGAACACTCGCATGGATCGTTATAGTGAGGTCCCTTAGCAAGATCAAGGGGACAGGTCGGACAAAAGCACCAAATTTTTTCCACGTGATCCGCATTGCTAGCACTTTATATTTTTGGTAGGATCCACGTGATCAAGATAATGGATCAAGAGTTATGACGTAATCATGTCGGCCTACAGACATTTTCGCCGATTCCAGGAAATAATCGGGTCAATATACGATAAAAACCCCACCTAACCCCAAAAAATTGATACAAAACGTTTCTCAGTTGATTTTGTTACCATTTGGCATGCTAATTAACATAGTAAAAGTCTACTCTATTCTGACCATTTGAAAAGGGTGAATTTCAAGATGGCGTCCAAGATGGCTGCCTGGAGCTAAAATTGTCTATATCTCAGGCACTATTCAACCTAGAAAGGTGGTTTTGGTGTCAAACCGTAGGGTTTATTGCCCAGCGTTCAGATAAAACATAACTTGTATCACTTAATGTATTATTTCAAGATGGCGTCCAAGATGGCTGCCCGGAGCTAATTTGTTTTTGTATATCTCAACCTAGAAAGGTGGTTTTGGTGTCAAACCGTAGGGTTTATTGCTTAGGGTTCAGTTGAAATAACTTTAACCACTTAATATATCATTTCAAGATGGCGTCCAAGATGGCTGCCGGGAGCTGAAATTGTCTATATCTTAAGCGCTATTCAACCTAGAAGGGTGGTTTTGGTGTCAAACCGCAAGGTTCATTGCTCGGCGTTGATTTGTAATATAACTTTAATCACTTAGTATATCATTTCAAGATGGCGTCCAAGATGGCTGCCGGGAGCTAAAATTGTCTATATCTCAAGCGCTATTCAGTCTAGTGATGTGGTTTTGGTGTCTAATCGTAGAGCTTATTGCTCGGCGTTCAGCTGAAATAGCTCTAATAACTTAGTATATCATTTACTGACAAATCCAATGGTCATACAATATACAGTTGCATAGCTTACACATTCGTTTAGTCAGTACTCATCGTCATCGTCGGACTCCTCCGGAAGAAATTTGTTATGTGGATTGTCACCTTTCTGAACTTGGAATGATCCACAGGCAGAAGAACATGGTAGTCCGTTTCTTCTACAGGATCAGCGGAGTGTCTTGCAGGAATTGCAGCAGTTTTAATGAATGACCTTCAAGAGAATATCTGGAGCAGAGTTCATTGTTGACATAACTGGTACAAACCGATTTCCCTGAAGGTTCCAACTCCAGTTCGTGGCATCCATACCCTCTGCTTTATCCATCCATATAATGGTCTGGTAGTACGCTCATACGTCATCTGAGAAGAGGACACGTTATTTATCATGTTATCTGTTTCAGCAGTGAAGGCAAGAAAGAGGAGATCCTGTCAAGAACTTTCAAATAACAGAAGCTGATATGGTTGGTGAGTGATGAGCTCAGTAAAAGGGAGTGCACTGTGGTCAACGCACCTGCACAATTTGCGACACGACTTCTTGCATATTCGGTGTCGGCAAACAGAATGCTTTCCAGAAGCTTGTAAGAGGAGACACTATCCTTCGGCCATGTGCCAACGCATTCACCGTCCAAAATCAGACCACAGAGGTGACTGATGACCTAGGATGCCAATTAATGACTGTTCTCTTTGGTGGCAAGTGCACAGATTCCCTTGCAAAAATGCGATATAGGGCCTAACAACTTCAGCAAGAAGGTTGTCTCTGCTTCATCATTTGTAGCTCCAGAACGTCTTCCACCAACCGAATCTGCTACTAGGCTTCCATTGTCGCAGAGCGTACTACCAGACCATTATATTGATAGGTTAAGCAGAGGGTATGGATCCCATGAACTGAAGTTGGAAGTTGGAACCTTCAGGATAATCGGTTTGTCCCAGTTATCTCAACAATGAACGCCGCTCCAGACATTCTCTTGAAGGTCATTCATTGCAACTGCTGCAATTCCTGCAAGACACCCCGCTACTCCTGTAGAAGAAATGGACTACCATGTACTTAAGTTAGTAAGTAAGTATATTCTTTATCTGGCTTACATACATGTAAGACAATTAGAACATATACAGCATCCTAATCAAAAAGGTCTTTCTCATCATTTGTCCATCAGCCTTCTGCCTGTGGACCGTACCAAGTTCAAAAAGGTGACAATCCACATACATGTAACAAATTTCTTCCGGAGGAGTCGGACGATGACGACGAGTAGTGACTAAATGAATGTGTAAGCTATGCAACTGTAAATTGTATAACCATTGGATTTGTCAGTAAATGATATACTAAGTTATTAGAGTTATTTCAGCTGAACGCTGAGCAATAAGCTCCACGATTAGACACCATTACCACCTGTCTAGGATAATTAGCGCGTGAGACATAGACAATTTTAGCTCCCGGCAGCCATCTTGGACGCCATCTTGAAATGATATACTAAGTGATTAAAGTTATATTACAACTCAACGCCGAGCAATGAAACTTGCGGTTTTACACCAAAACCACCCTTCTAGGTTGAATAGCGCTTAAGATATAGACAATTTCAGCTCCCGGCAGCCATCTTGGACGCCATCTTGAAATGATATACTAAGTGATTAAAGTTATATAACAACTCAACGCCGAGCAATGAACCTTGCGGTTTGACACCAAAACCACCCTTCTAGGTTGAATAGCGCTTAAGATATAGACAATTTCAGCTCCCGGCAGCCATCTTGGACGCCATCTTGAAATGATATATTAAGTGGTTAAAGTTATTTCAACTGAACCCTAAGCAATAAACCCTACGGTTTGACACCAAAACCACCTTTCTAGGTTGAATAGTGCTTGAGATATACAAAAACAAATTAGCTCCGGGCAGCCATCTTGGACGCCATCTTGAAATAATACATTAAGTGATACAAGTTATGTTTTATCTGAACGCTGGGCAATAAACCCTACGGTTTGACACCAAAACCACCTTTCTAGGTTGAATAGTGCCTGAGATATAGACAATTTTAGCTCCAGGCAGCCATCTTGGACGCCATCTTGAAATTCACCCTTTTCAAATGGTCAGAATAGAGTAGACTTTTACTATGTTAATTAGCATGCCAAATGGTAACAAAATCAACTGAGAAACGTTTTGTATCAATTTTTTTGGGTTAGGTGGGGTTTTTATCGTATATTGACCCGATTATTTCCTGGAATCGGCGAAAATGTCTGTAGGCCGACATGATTACGTCATAACTCTTGATCCATTGTCTTGATCACGTGGATCCTACCAAAAATATAAAGTGCTAGCAATGCGGATCACGTGGAAAAAATTTGGTGCTTTTGTCCGACCTGTCCCCATCCAGTTACATTTTTGGGTTAACAGACTGTACTATTAACAATTGCTCGAGCGATCATTTAAACGATTGTGTGAACAACAATAGATAATTTTTAATGTAATTGTTATTAGCTGACTTAATTGTCTGGACGTAAACTACAGTGACTGTGCTTTCCTAGTACATATAGTTTATTTATGAGCATTACCACGTCCACATTATCTGGGTATCAGTGGGGTTTTGTGGGACCTAGTGTCTCCCTGTAAGTGTATTTGTTTACATGTATGCGCGTGTTGGTCAGTCTGTCTTTCAAATGTTTGCCTTTGGCTATAGACGGCGCCAGGAGCGTCTTCGTAGTCAGACGACCGATCCTCTTCTTCAGAAGCCGACGACCGACCTTGACCAGGACTCGTCTCACAGCGCCATCTATATCCAATGCCACACCCCAGACAGCTCGAGCGCCGGGTCCGTGTGCGCCTATCACCACCTACAATACCACCAAGGTCACCGCCACCACCACTTCCATCACCAGCACCACCTACACCACTCGTCCGACGACATTCTTGGACCAAACACTGACGTCATCGATGACGTCAGCCTGACGCCATTTCCGCTGTGCGTCGTCGATCCAACGACCGGAAGCGAGTGTCTCTACGAACGTTGGATGACGTCACCGCTCCCACCACGCCTTGGCTCCGCCCACTCTGCTATAGCGCAGACGACTTTCATTACCAACCCTCCTCAGTCATCGAGTAGTGAGGCGCCCACAAGATCCTCTGCTTTAACCGAGTGTCCACAAAGTCCACTTGTGCTGGATGTGGTCAGATCCTCACGAGCATCTAGGTTGTGTCCTCGCCATCAGACACTAACGTAGGTCACATCAGAACTTCCGTTCAGCATTCTGTACGAATGCAACGGAATGTCGCACCAAATGGGTAACGTAAAGAGTTGTAATGTAGAATTTACGCCCATGGGCGTGGCATAATATATCATCACTCTACAGTGTAATCGAGTGCAGCTTCTTGTTATTGATCGGTGCCTTTGGTATCTTTCCCGGAAGATGACAAACTGGCAACTAGGATAAACACAAGACAGATGAGTACTTACGAAGGCTTCATTTCACGGACTCTGCAACCGAATGACTCTGACTCCATCCATAACTTTCACAGATGCTACATTCCAAAGACTTGGTTGTTCCTATTGAACGACCACAACCGACTGAAGCACAGGGAAAGTAAAGATTAGTTGAGGACTGACAGAAAACGATCCGGAACATACCAAAGAACTTTCACTTATTATATGAGTGGAACATGTATGTTGGATTTAAAGAACAATGCAGCGACCAATTGTATAGCGCTATTGTTTAATTACAACTGTCCAGCAATACCAAGAATGCCTTAGAAGCGACTTCTGTATAAGATTTATGCACGATGAGTGAAAACCACAGTTGAGATGGGTCCAGACCTATAGAAATTACGCAGCTCTGAGTGAAATAGAAATCACCCACATCACTCCCAGAACCAACTCCTTAGCTCACACTATAAATATTGGTGCAGTAAATGTAGGTATATAACTATATATGTCTGTATGTATGTATGTATGTATGAATGTATGTATGTATGTATGTATGTATGTATGTATGTATGTATGTATATATGTATGTATGTATGTATGTATGTAACTATGTATGTATGTATATATATAATGTAGGTATGCATATATATATATATATATATCAAGAATATTACTGTAGCGCATTAGTAGAAATTCTCAAGAGCTCTCTGAAATATTTATGTAGGAAGTGAGCAGACAAAACGTGGGTCGAACTGATCGATTTTCTTGGACTGGGTCTGAAATTTCGATCGTGGCCTCGACCTATCATTGGATTCTGTCGATGTTAGCGATTGAGTCGCGTCAAAGGAACTCAATCAATTGCCATTTGTCTCTGTTCTGTAGCCACGGACCTGGCGAGTGCCACTCCCATTCCCACCAACAGAACCCCAAGAGCAATAACTGAAACATTGCCATCTCATCGTAAGCATGATGCTGACAATTGTAGATCTGGCGATGGTCATAATGAAAATGAAAGGAGAAAAATAAAAACGATTATGATAATGATTATGATGATGACGACGACGAGACGACGAATATGGCGATTCTTTTCGTCACGAACTACTGATGTGAAGTTGGCCTTGCACAAGAAAGGTAACTAATCAGGCGATTGTTGCAATTTCCCCCAAAGCATATCATTCATCTGTAAGCGTCTGACCGCTTTCAGGTGACACCTGCAGAGGAGGAGGCCTCTAACTGGGTATCGGCTTTTTGTCGGCTCTTGTAGGCATTGTTTTTGCTTCAATTAACACTTCGTTTGGCTGTTCTTATGTTGCCTGAAACTATCGTTCTACTTTGTTTGCCCAAAGGTGAATTCTTGGTCTGGCAAAGAATGTTCGTTGCGTCTTTGGCTTGGGTTTGGTCTTCTTTATTTCCAGTGATGGGCACTAAACTATTTTTTTATAGTTAAACTAAAACTATTTTCCAACTAAAAAAAAGTAGTTAAACTAAAGTTGGCAACTGATTTTGGAAATTAGTTAACTAAACTAAAAAAAGTAGTTAAACTTTTTCCAACTATTTTCCAACTATTTACGACAAACATTTTTGCAATAAAAGACGTTAAGTGAACTGTAATAATGCAAAGCGTCAATGACAATTTCACCTTCAAACTATGCAATGTGTACTGTTCTGGCATACAGTTACATGTGCACTGTAAGTAGTGTATGAATTTGAAAACACAGGCTGTAAATGCTAAAACCACGCAGTGTTATAATGTTTTTTTGCTGACAGTGTTCAATATTCACTGTGGAAAAATAGTTGCATATTGCTGATTTTTTTAGTTAAACTTTTTAGTTAGCAACTAAAACTTTTTAGTTAAACTATGGTTTTAACTAAACTATTTTTTTAGTTAAACTTCTTCCTTAACTAGTCAGCTAAGCAAGACCGTTTCGAATGCATTACCTTTTCGACAACGCGCATCAATAACACAGGGTCTTGTAATTGGAGGCATCATAGTTCTAAAAGTCTATTATATCCCTACTTGGAATTGATGTAAAAGAATTCACAGTTAAGGGTAAGTTAACAGAATTAAATTACGCAGGGTTAAGCGAAATTGTAAAATCAAAGTCCCGATGTTTACAGATCACACTATACTGGTTAGCCTATAATATGAATCCAGTAAGATTTTTAGCACTTAATATTTCCTGTTTTACAGTTTGTCATTTCTACTGTATTGCTGTTAACACTCAAGTTTTTATATGAATAGTTACCGCTTTTCTTCCATAAACGTGGCGTGATCAAACAACTATGTTAAACAAATTGCCTCTGCATTTCTAAATTCTAACTAATACTTTCTTCTATGCAATTCACGCATAGAGTGTGCGACATGTTGGTCCATTGGTAACACAGTTGATCAATGATCATGCGACTCCATGTAACGAATCTGGACAAGTTGTTTACACATATGTTCCTCTGTCGCCAATAAATATCATTTGGTAGCGATGTACGCTGGGAAGCCCACGACAAGTCATGCGATGCGCTAACCCTGTGGTATTTGGCCATTGCCAAACAGCGGGAAATGAGCCCTTCTCCTGCTTTCCACTTGGAAAATGGAAGCTTTACTATAGTCCTAATTCACGTGAGCTAGATGTTTGTTCTCATATCAGAAGTAACTTGAGGTAAGAGCAACCACTAATTTGCCTTATGCATGTTTGAGTGAGATTCAAGCAAAACAACGGCGTGGAGGTTATACCCGTACAGAAGATGCTTTAGGCCCTATGATACCCAAAGAACATTTATGGCAGGGTTCTATATATATCTTAAACCTATAAACGTTTAGTTGTGATGTCGATCCCAGTATTTTTATTTAGTTTGCAGTATCCTTTACAAATTGGTGAGTAGCTCCACTAATTCTAAAGCTTTCACAATGAGCATGGATTAAACTGAGTTTGAAATTCAGTCAAGGCAAGAGATAACCGAATAATGTTATTGAGCATTTATCAATTTGGCTAAAATTAAACTTTAAATCTAAGGAAATCGGCCAAAGCGCCGATTTTATTTCGGTTTTTATATAATTTCACAACAATTTCAACGTTTAAACTTTGTCAACTTGCACCTGTTGATTTCTATTATTTTCATTTAAGGGGTAATATGTGACTCCAACGACATCGGAAATGTATACATTCCTTCGTCTCCTTTTGTCTCTCTACAGGCCACATTCAATGACAGTGATTTGTGTAAAGTGCCTTTTGCTTAGATTATTCCCACCTCACGAGGCCGTGGTGGCTGGCAGAAAGCCTCGAAGCAGACACCAGACGTGAAGAGGTCAATTTTAAAGTCAAACCTCGAAGCTTAACATCACTGGTTCTAAATGCAAATAATCGCTTACCGCTAGTAACGTAGATTTATTTATAGAAAAAAATAAATGAAAGAATTAATCTGAATTAATCTGAATTAATCTAATCTTAATCATAACACAATGATACACAATAAATGCCGGATGTATTATTTTAATGCATTAACCCATGTATAGATGACCTGATGACCAAATGTTCAAATCAGAATAATAAGCATTAGCTCAAGAATATAATCTTCGATTGTTGAGCTTCACCGAAGAAAGACTCCCTTATTCTTCAAAGAAAGCAGGCATCCGCATCAGCCGGCTTAGGGCGCGCTACGACACCTTCGCGGGCGATCTTTGGCGAGATGTTGTTGACGAAACCCCAGCGACTTCCGTCGGACACGAGGTCGATGAGGTTCATCGAGAAGCTGTCCGGAGTCGTCGAATAGATGGCGAAGACGTTGTTGTCAATTGTCGATAATCCGCTACTGGGTGGCCCGCAGGTATAAGTCTGAAAGAAGAAGGCAATCACTGCTTGCCAGAGGAGAGGTACTAAGCAAGGCAGCTCATTGCTTGATATTTAAAGGTAAGCAAAATGGCGATATGTAAAGGCTGAGATGTCGGTTTTAAACTATATGGCAATGCTCATTCGTTTTACGACTCGTAACATCGGTGATGGTTTGAACTTCCTGAATCCCGCTAGAAAGCTTAACCACAAGGTAAATAATCAAGTCAGTCTTGAAAGTTCAGGCTGGGCGTCTGTTTTAAGCCTCTGGCAAGTTCCAATTGTCTCAAAACAAATTAGCCTACTTTTTAAAGGTAAAATTTCAATGCATTTGTTTTACAGATACCCGAGAAATATCGTGCTTCATCCCGTTCGCCTTTAGATAGGCCTACAACATTCTCCATACCCTATACTCCGAAAACTTTAAGTGCTTTTCGCCCTTTAATCTGCGAGGAATTCGTGCTTTTTAACAAGTAGGCCTACTGTGATCCTAACTATTGAACGCCGGCCAAACTTTCACAATTCGAATCCTGAAAATATCATGCCGACGCCTTGTCAACAGTAACGTTCGGAATCTCAATAACTGAGTTGAACAACTCGTCGTAGAACTGACGTAGAACTGACTGAAGTGCTAACGCCAGCTGTCCACCAACTAAAAGCCGTTCATTTTGGTTGGGTGGTTCAAAACTGATTAAACCGTTATTAATATAAAATACGTAACTTGATTCCGACCCAGAACGTAAAGATTTAAATCGACATATTGTTCATACTTACGCTTTGCAATTTGCTTGCGAGAGGTAGACCTGAAATCGGGTGAGCTCCGCAGTAGAAAGGACTTGTGCTAGAATCCCCCGGTTTACACAGCGACTGTAGGGTATTGATGAAATAGTCGGTGATGTAGCAACGTGGATGTCGGTAAGTGTCGTAATCATGATTGGCACTGACAAAGACGGCCTTCGGTGCCACAGCGTTCAGGATGACTGGTTTGTTGGCAAAGTTCTCTGCACCATGGTGAGCTATCATGTAGATGTCGACCTGAAGGGCTGAACCGTAGAAGTCGGCCATCGCCTTCTGAGGACCATCCTAATCAAAAGCAGAGCATCGGATCAGTTCAAAGAAGTGCATAAGTAATGTCCTCGCTCGCTCTTTTTTCCGTCAGGCGTGAAGGCTCGATTCTATTTTCATATCTAATAAAATCACTATTTATTCACTTAAATTTCTCAAATGGGAATAGTAAAACCTGATAAGTATATACTAGCTATAATTGCAGTAAAGACTGATGCTGTAACGGAAACATTAAAGCGATAGGCTATGAGGCAGATGATGATGTTTGGAAGTTATTTTCTTAATTTATTATGAAGAATTATATAGCACAAGTTTTATAACTAAATACACCGCATGTGCGCAAAGTATTGCTCTCTTAAATGTCATTTTGCTCCTCTTAGACATTCTTAGATTGTAAAGTGTTTAAATGAATAATTTACTGATACTTATAAAGGCCATCGTGTACACGTAATGAGCATTACTAGGCCTACTATAAACGTAGAGAAAGTGATTCTGAGCATGACTGTGAGACTCTTGCAACCGATGGTGGATTCTTTGGTTTATCACTTGCCTCGCTGTCGGTTGATGTGAAATCTTCGAAGTCTCCGTTCAGCTGGATCTTGACCGACCCGTGTGTGATTCCGATCACGACCGAGTCGACGTTCTTGTTTCCGGAGATGCACTGTAGGCCGGCGTTGACGGACAGCACCTGGGTAGAGATTCCAGCGTCATCGGGGCAGAGGTCGATGAACCCACAGGACGGGCCCCCTGACGAGCCACACGTTGAACCGCCATTGAAAGGACTAACCTTATCGAGTGCGTTAATGCTATTGACCCAGGTCTTAATGTCGTCCACCATTTCGTTGTACGTACACGACACGAAGATGTTGGTTAGGCCGCTCAGGTCATCCGTAGCTAGAAATACGTTGTCCAATAAGCTACAACAATAGCCCATAATTATCTGTACGTTAGGGCCTACTGTTTACCCTAACTAACTGTACCTTAAAGTTGAAAATTTGTATGTCCCCTTTTCGTCCTTTATGGTCTTACGATTAAATGAATTTCTTAATGCCGTAAGACAACGATGGGCCTATTACTGTAATAAAATTTAAAATGTATGGAATCTCGAGATGGTTAAAAAAGAGGTCTCGAATGTGGCAAATGAGTGACCAATATGATAGCCCGCAACATTTAGAAGAAGGTCGCCTAGGATAATTATCATAATTTATTTATTTATGCTCTCCTTTGTCTCAAATAGAGGCCTCTTTGTAGGCCTATTTTAAAATTTTGTCTACATTCCCTCTATTAAATCGATGTTTTATTCCCCTATAAAGAATGTCACCTACGAATATTTGTTTTTTTCTCCTTAAGCTTTTCTTCCTCTGAAGTCTCTATGATGCCTCATGGCGCTCTATAGGATTTAAACGCCAATGATGTATGTTGGATTTAAGTGAAATTGGATCGAATTAGAGGTTAGTAGGCCTACGCTACAATCATTTTTTCCAGAAAGAAGTATTGTGACTGTATTTTTGCGAAGATATTCTGCTATTCTTAGGCCTAAGCTTGTGAAAACCAAGTGGAGTGCTTTCTCGGGTCTATGCTGCATGCATTGATGGTTACAACGGAAAAGAGGTCTATTCGCAGTCGGACTCGAGTCGGTTACATTGTGGGTGAGAGGAAACAACAGTCACGGTTAACGTGGACGATCCTCGTCTAGATCGAGTCCCACTCTGCTACACATTTTTTTTGGAGGTGACATGAGGCAGATGATGAGTACGAATGTTTGGAAGTTATTTTCCTTAATTTATTATGAAGAATTATGTGTTGCAGAGTGGGACTCATTTTACTCGTCCTGTACCCTATGGCTGCCCACATTGGGCGATTGCCAAGGTTCTTAACACAGGATCAGTGATCGTAGGACTTGCCATTTACTTCTCAACTTACTCCAAACCAAATTCTAGTTTATTGGCGACAGAGGTATTTTTGCGCAGAGAACCTTCCCTGGGCTTTGCAGGGAGACCACTCAACAGATGCGAGCAGGCAACCACGACCCAACATGCTATCTCAACAGGGTATACTATGCCACGATAACTCTCACATGTAGTGGTTTTACCATGTCTTGGTTATCCGTCTATTGATGATGTTTGTTAATAAAGAATTCGTTCGTCGTTTTCTCACCTGTAATGGTCGTAGTGGTTATGGGTGAGGATGATGTTCTTGATGCGATTGAAGTTTCCGTTGAGAAAGTTTCTGATTTCATTCGTGAACCAGAATCCTGCGGTTGAGCTGTCACTGGTTCCCATGTCGAAGATGTTGAGCGTTCCAGTTGGACATTGGATAACACGGGCCGCTCCCTGGCCGATCGGAAGAGCGTAGATGTGGAACAAACCATCCGGTGCTGGAATCCGAGACACTGAATCCAGACAAAGTATGAAACTATTATTATCCATTGCTATAAATAACTCTAATTGAAGTTCTAGTCACTAATAATAGTACGGTAAATGTGATGTAATCGGATCTGACCTGGAAGAGACTGAATGGACAGTCCTAACACCCATGGACCCGAGCGGTGGATGTCGACCTCCGTCCGCTAAGCATCGGGTAACACAGAACCAAGAAACTAACGCAGTATTGGAACGGCTGGCAACGCGTCGTGGATAATGGTCATGATGACGATTATAAGTTTTGATATGCTTACAAAGACCTCACGTTTCCTTTTCCAGGTTGTTGGCTTCAATGAGCTTGTAGCCTTAGTGATAGGCTAATCCTAGCGTTATAAACACGAGATCAGGACACCTCAACATTTAAAGATCATTTATCTCTTTTGTTGATGAGTTGCTAGCACGATGGCCCAATATGGAGCGTGCTGTGCCGAACAAACATCCCTTTCCGGACACAAGAGAAGACGGCAAACTGGTAGACAGCGTGACGCTTACTCCGTTGGCGTGGGCCCACGTAATAACAACAAACAACAATAACAACAGCAGCAACAGTAGCACTGATAATAATAATAATAATAATAATAATAATAATAATAATAATAATAATAATAATAATGATGATGATGATGATGATGATGATGATGATGATGATGATGATGATGATGATGATGATGATGATGATGATGATGATGATGATGATGATGATGATGATGATGATGATGATGATGATGATGATGATGATGATGATGATGATGATGATGATGATGATGATGATGATTATAATTATGATGTGGGCGTGGTGGCTCAGTGGTAAGTTTGGCGCCTTGTGACCGGAGGGTTGCAAGTTCGAATCCCACTCTAGCCGCTGCGTACGGACCTTGGGCAAGTCCTTCACTCGCAATTGCTCGTGGCGCTTCGGCGTGAAAATTCCGGCACAGTATTAAATGATTTCGTCGGGAGCGCCTCTGAGTAGTAGTTGACTTCGAGAGGCGCTATAGAAATATCCGGAATAAATAATAAAATGATGATGATTATGATTATGATTATGATGATAATAATTTGTTGGATCATTTGTACCTCGGGCCAAGTAATATAATAATGACAATAATAACTATAGTAATAACGATGATGATGATGACGACGACGACGACGACGACGACGATGATGATAATAGTTATAATGATACTAGAGTCTGATCATCACGTGTTTCCACTGTTGATTAAGCACGCGTTGGTAACGGTGATTTTTATGATGTCATATCGACAAGTTATCGGGCTCTTGACTTGTTTGTGTTTGGCTGTTGAGATTAGGCTCCTTTGGCGAGAAATATATGTGACGTAGTTAGTTAGGCCTATCTGGTCGTTAATTTGTTGGTGATTGGTCGGCGTTCCAGCGCATCTTTAATATATGCATCTTATTGGTGAGTATTCAAGTAATTTTCAAACATACGCATTTGTTCGTCGATGTAGGCCCCCCTATGTGTCAGCGGTAATTGGTACTAAAGTGGAAGCAAATGCGCGAAAAGATGGAAACTGCAGACCGTCGTGTAGGTCTACATCATCGTGTACTGTTGTCTGGCTTACACAATGGGTATTGAGTTTGTGTACCACATGTTTGCTATTCAAGTACTGTTGTCGTTAAACTGTTCGTTTATTTAATTATTAAATATATAGGTCTATAGGCCTATTCTAGAAACACAATCATGTTCTTCTTAATTTAGTTAACGCTATCCTACAAATCAGGGAATCAATGTTTCGAAGCCAGATCGATTGAAACTTTGGAACTCATCGACAATTCTAGTCATCTAAAATGATTCCAGCCGAGGGGTTGTGTATTGAAAAAAGATTCGCGCTAGTGCTGGAATACGACGTCTCTTGACAGACTGCAGTCTGACAAGAGATGTCTTTAGGCCTAATCTGTCAAGAGACTGATCTTGTTTCAGTTCTTGGTGCCAAGCGTTGCGGTCCAAGTGGCAGGCTACTCTTCGGTGGTCTTTAGCACCGCGTAGGTGCGTGGTGTTCGTAAGCGATCTTGCGAAGACAGTGATAAGACGTCCTTGATTTTTGATGATTATTATGTCACTACAGGTTATAAATGTGCTTTCCCTAATCAACTCTGAAGGCTGGAATGCATTGATGCATTAATGCCTCCCACATTGCCTTGCTTTTCACAATCCCACGTTGATTCGCCGCTCAACATCCCACATTGCCTTGCTTCTGTTCATTCTACAAGAATTATTTAATTTAAAAACTAATAAAATTAGTATTATTTAAGAAACCTCTACTCTATAGCCTGTTTGATGGCATATGTTCAGTGAACTGTTATGTTGTTGGCCTTAGTCAACGCTATGTATTTTTATTCTTAATTGGTGTTGTAGTTTTGGTTGTTACTTCTACCTCATTTGGCGTAATAAAAAGTGTTCATTGATGAAATTTACAATTAAAGCATTTATCTTACTCGGGACATCTCTGCCGTCGATCCTTTCCGTCGGCAAAGCACTGGCCCTGCAATCAATGGAAAAAACAGAAATGGTTCAAGCGGAATTACGAGAATGTATTCAATCGACGTGTCAGACGGATGTGAGGAAGCGAATGATGAAATGACACGAAGCGAGGAGAGGCTAAGTCTTGTAGAATGAAGAGAAGCAAGGCAATGTAGGATGCTGAACGGTGAGTTAACGTGGGTTTGTGAAAAGCGAGGCAACATGCGGGGATTGCGGGAGGCAATAAAAGTCAAGACGATGCAAGAAAGTAACCAGCCTTTCGGTTAAAAAACCAGTCTTTGATTTAATAATCATTGTCTGTCGTGTATGTTCACATGAGATTTTCCAAATTCTCCTATTTCTCTCATTTCTTTCCCACTGTATCTTTCAGCCTACATGTTGCCGGTATGTTTCTTAGTCTATGTTTTTCTAGTTGCCTTATTTCTTCCTTTCCCTTTTCCTCTCTATCATTGTATTTCGTTACCTTCCACACAGCAGTCAGTGATACACTGATAGGCCTACAGTATGTTGTATACGTAATTTATATAGACTGCTTGCATTGTGTAAATCTGATCCACTTTCGTCTTGTACTCTATGGTTGTGCAAAACAGGGTAGCAATTTTTATAGTGACCTATTTATTTCGGACGATTGCAACAAATTGTATCGTGCTAAATATGCATCACGATAATCTACGCATACTGTACAATGTACAATGTACCTACCCGCTCTCCTTGGACCCACATCCCGTATGGACTACCTCAGGGCTCTGTCCTCGCTCCCCTTCTGTTCGTTCTGTATACCTCGGATCTAGCTGGGATTCTTGGTCCAATGGGTGTTTCGTCTCACCAATACGCTGATGACACACAGGCTAACCTCCATGGTCCAGCCAACTCAGCTGCTCTTATGGTTGAACGCATCTTGGAGGCTTCCGCTGCTCTTGATCTCTGGTTGTCCTCAAATCGCCTCCGTCTTAACTATGATAAGACCAAGTACATTTGGCTTGGTATTCGTGTCCAGCTTGCCAGGATTGATACTGACTCTCTGCGCCTCAGGTTTCCCAATGTGTACTTCTCCTCCTCTGTCCGTGATCTTGGATTTGTCCTAGATCCTACTCTTTCTCTATCTGATCATGTCAATAGTGTCTCTCGTTCTTGCTTTTACTATTTACGCCAACTTCGTGCCATTCGCCAGTCACTTCCACTGCATGCGATTGCGACCTTGGTTCATGCTCTGATCTGCAATAGGATTGACTACGGGAACGCTGTCTATATTGGCCTCTCCTGTACTAATACATCTAAACTTCAGTCCATCCTTAATGCTGCTGCTCGCCTCATAGGGGGCATCATGAAGTTTGCCCATATATCTTCCTACATCCGGGACTCCCTTCACTGGCTTCCCATTCACCAACGCTTCCAATTTAAGGTCCTTTCCCTCATGCGTAGCAGTCTTGTTGGCTCAGCTCCGCTGTATCTCAGGGCTTACTGCATCCCAGTTTCCAGTTTGTCTGGTCGGGCCTCTCTCCGGTCATCTGCCCGTGACCACTTGCTAATTCCTTGGATGCGCATTGCTACTGCCCAGTCCCGTAGTTTTGCGGTTGTGGGCCCTTCCAGCTGGAACAGCCTCCCTCAAGGCTTTAGGCTTGTCCTCCTCTCTCTCTCCTGCCCAGTTTCGCAAGCGCCTGAAAACTCTTTGTCAGTGAAGACACTGACCCGGGTCGGGAGCGCCTCTGATTATGAGTGGCGCTATATAAATTCTCGATTACAATTACAATTACAATTACAATTACAATGTGTCGGTATATAAGTTTATCACGGTACGCTTCATGCATTGCTGTATGTATGTTTGTATGTATATAATTATGTACTACTATGTAGACCCTTTATATAGCGCCTTTAAAGGCTTAATAGGCAAACAGTGTTAAAATAACTAGAAAAGTCATCACTGGTGAGCTCCCTCAGACACGAGGAGCCCAACCGATGGATTATCTTGCAGAGCTGATGGTAGACACCATGTTCAGAGATCCTGGACCAGGGGTCGGAGAAGAGGAGCGACGGCAGGAAACGAAATTCACAACACACGAACACCAACACGTACCAAGTAACAGTCCCGTGCGGATTCTAGAACATCCCTGCCTCCGAGTCTAAGAAGGACAACGTTCTTCACGTCGTAGATCATCGCTGCAGTACAGCGGTCAGTATACCAATCCAAACAGGAATCTCTTGTCCTTTTTAAATGGAACTAGACAGTAGGCCTAATGTGAAACCCTTTCGGATGGGTGAGTTCATGGTAGTCGCCGAGACCTCAATAAACAAAAGTCCGAACCACCCAGAACGCTCAGAAACAGTGACGAAATATAGAGATTACTTCTCGTCACAGAAGTCTGACCGAAAGAGCATTTTCGAGCAAAACCCATGTGTGAATGACTATTTGATAAGAAATGACAAGCTAGAGAAACAAGCGGCCATCTTGGTCACGTAACATGCGTATAAACCTTTGCGCTACTATATGAGTAAAATAGTAAAGCAATGTTATATAATGTCATGTAGATCTCCCAAATTTCTCAGCGCCACACAAAAGCCACGCCATTGAAACCAGTTGACCACCGGCGCAATACAAATCAAGTAGCTACAGCCAGGTTGTTTTGTCTGTTCCCGTACCAGGTCAGGATCGGGGAAGGTGTATAGCCTAATAGTTTCGCAATAGCTCCTGAGCTCATGGAGTGGGCCACTCCAGTGGCTATGATGGCCAACTGTTTCTCTAGTGTCATTTTGTATGAATAAAATAGTACAGAGTGGCTATGATGGCCAACTGTTTCTCTAGTGTCATTTTGTATGAATAAAATAGTACAGAATTGTACTATTTTATTCATATAGTATCCCTAAAAGGATATGCGGTTATCGCTATAACAAGGATAAAAGTAAATGTGAAGTAGAGATTTAAGTGCCATAGTTCGTAAACAGTCGAAAGGAAATCGATGCAACTATTCAGAAGCACTGTTACAATCTCACCAGAGAACACAGGCAAGTAGAACTATGATCTTCATCTTGATCTGTGTCGATCGTCAGTCCAGAATAGTACTGTGGTTCTCAGAAACTGTCGACCACGTAATATATGATGGTGAATCTTTCACCAACGACAGGTGCTTTTTCATATCAATTTTAAGAGTCAAGGTCGGCATGTCAACGTTTTTAGGCGATGCGAGCTTAACAGGTGTTACAAACAACACACTTGGTTGTCTCACGATGATAGCTACGCGATAAAGTCCGTTGAAGTAGCTCAATCTCTCTACACGGTAGTATTTCTTCTATGGTGTATGCATAAGAAACCTAAGTGACCGGAACTGTAGAAAACTAGTAGCTAACAAATGTCGGTTTTGGTATCGCATCAGTCACTTGACCTACCTCCGATACGCCCTCTGCATCACTTCATTTCCACGGTTCTTGGACCAGTGACGCGCTATACATACGTACATACATGCTACATGCATACATGTATGCATACATACACATTACATACATTTACACATATTACGTACACACATACATACACATGTTCGTAATGGCATTTAGCATCGTTCTAGCTAGCGATGAGGACGGCGCTTTATATAAATGCCCACCATCTTAATCACAAATTAAAATAATATCTTGTCACCTATGATTAAAGTAATATTTTGTCACCTATGATTAAAGTAATATTTTGTCACATATGATTAAAGTAATATTTTGTCGCCTATGAACAATATATTAATTTTTGTCATACTGAAATTAGCTGTAGGCCCTATGCATAATTCAGCACTCTTTTGTAGATTTCAATTGCGGTAGGGCAATTTAAGTTTTAAAAACTCGGGTACCGTTGTTCAGAATTATCGCTTACGGTTTATCAATCCTTCCCATACGGCATGCTGCTAGTTTTGGACTTGACTTTATGCCAATCTCTGGCAGAATATGGCAGGCCAATCAGAACAAAGGACTACTAATATAAAGTTTATTTGACCGAGATTTTATTACAGTTTTTATCTAAAACGATTTTAATCGATGGGGTTTTAACTATACCCCGTGATCGATCGAGTCAGTCGATCAAGTCGATCAAAACTCGGCCAAGTCGAGTCGGTCGAAAAATCTTCGACTCTATCGACTTGCAAGTCGAGTCGATCATATGTTTTGACAAGTCGAGTCGATCGTTGTTTCCTCGACTCGACTATGAAATATTTTCTTACTATTTTTTTGCGGCTACTTCACAAAATGACCCACATGATATGATAACGTAATGCTTTGTAAACGCACTAACGTATTTACCTGATTTGAAGTTCAGTGCAAATTATGAGCCTTTTGGTGATTTCGTATAGTGGAAGCTGTAGATACTTTTTTCACAGTTTTACGGTGAGCATGGAAAGATTAAGATGCGTTAAAAATAAGCTAGTTTCAGGAAATTTCAGCTCTGTAGTCAGTAACGACGATCTCATAACGTTCGAATGTCTGTATGTTAGGACGGGACTGAATACTTCGACTTTGGCCAAGAGCAGTGGCTCGGAAATGTTTAGAAGTTGCTTGAGCTAACCTCAGCTAAGTAGGCTACAGACCTAAGATGGATAGAATTATACATTATATCCAATATAAACAATAAGAATATTTTGTCATTTTTAGCAATCAGTGGAAAAGTTTATTATACTTGGCCTACATATTCATGAAATGAAACGCGTGTATAGCACAATAAGTCAATAACTACTTTAGCAAGCATCAAATACAAAGCACCAGCCAAAAGTTGTGTGAGCATGCTTCTGCCTCGGCGCTACAGAGCCAAAACTTGTGTGAGCATTGGCACCTTAAGTCGGCGCCATGGCTCCCGGGCCCTGGCCAAGAGATACAGTCCAAGTCGACAAAGTCGACCAAGTCGATCGTTTATTTGCCAAGTCGATCGAGTCGACGAGAGGTCGACTAGTCGACAAAGTCGATCGAGTCGATCGTCGGCCGAGCCAAGTCGATCGTAGCAGCTCGACTCGATCGATCACGGGGTATAGTTTTAACACACTCGCTCTGTAACCGTCTGTGTCGTCACTCACAAGTACAGCCGTACCAGAATACATCACGTGCTCTTATTACGCAGTTTTTCTAAATTTTTTCAATCTAATCAAGTCTAATGAGGAACTTCTATAGCGTCACTGTAACTGCTTAACTGGTCAACACAGTCGATGATCGCCACTAATCGTAATCGTAAACTCCAAATTTCTATAGCGTCACTGTAACTGCTTAACTGGTCAACACAGTCGATGATCGCCACTAATCGTAATCGTAAACTCCAAATTTCTATAGCGTCACTGTAACTGCTTAACTGGTCAACACAGTCGATGATCGCCACTAATCGTAATCGTAAACTCCAAATTTCTATAGCGTCACTGTAACTGCTTAACTGGTCAACACAGTCGATGATCGCCACTAATCGTAATCGTAAACTCCAAATTTCTATAGCGTCACTGTAACTGCTTAACTGGTCAACACAGTCGATGATCGCCACTAATCGTAATCGTAAACTCCAAATTTCTATAGCGTCACTGTAACTGCTTAACTGGTCAACACAGTCGATGATCGCCACTAATCGTAATCGTAAACTCCAAATTTCTATAGCGTCACTGTAACTGCTTAACTGGTCAACACAGTCGATGATCGCCACTAATCGTAATCGTAAACTCCAAATTTCTATAGCGTCACTGTAACTGCTTAACTGGTCAACACAGTCGATGATCGCCACTAATCGTAATCGTAAACTCCAAATTTCTATAGCGTCACTGTAACTGCTTAACTGGTCAACACAGTCGATGATCGCCACTAATCGTAATCGTAAACTCCAAATTTCTATAGCGTCACTGTAACTGCTTAACTGGTCAACACAGTCGATGATCGCCACTAATCGTAATCGTAAACTCCAAATTTCTATAGCGTCACTGTAACTGCTTAACTGGTCAACACAGTCGATGATCGCCACTAATCGTAATCGTAAACTCCAAATTTCTATAGCGTCACTGTAACTGCTTAACTGGTCAACACAGTCGATGATCGCCACTAATCGTAATCGTAAACTCCAAATTTCTATAGCGTCACTGTAACTGCTTAACTGGTCAACACAGTCGATGATCGCCACTAATCGTAATCGTAAACTCCAAATTTCTATAGCGTCACTGTAACTGCTTAACTGGTCAACACAGTCGATGATCGCCACTAATCGTAATCGTAAACTCCAAATTTCTATAGCGTCACTGTAACTGCTTAACTGGTCAACACAGTCGATGATCGCCACTAATCGTAATCGTAAACTCCAAATTTCTATAGCGTCACTGTAACTGCTTAACTGGTCAACACAGTCGATGATCGCCACTAATCGTAATCGTAAACTCCAAATTTCTATAGCGTCACTGTAACTGCTTAACTGGTCAACACAGTCGATGATCGCCACTAATCGTAATCGTAAACTCCAAATTTCTATAGCGTCACTGTAACTGCTTAACTGGTCAACACAGTCGATGATCGCCACTAATCGTAATCCTAAACTCCAAATTTCTATAGCGTCACTGTAACTGCTTAACTGGTCAACACAGTCGATGATCGCCACTAATCGTAATCCTAAACTCCAAATTTCTAAAGCGCCACTCGAAAGCTAAGCGCACAGCACCAGCTTATTCACGAGCGCTGCGTCAAGTCAGAGGGGTTGTCCAAAGAGTACTGAGAAGCAAAATCGTTGTGTAACCCAAATTCCTGGGTGAGTTTGATCGAAAGCCAAGAATGGAATCGGAGACGACACGGAAACGGACTACGTAGGAAATGAGTCCAGGTCGAGTATAGAGCAGGCTTGGGAACGAGACGTGGACTAAAGATAATGAGGTTGACTGAAATGTAGTCTTTAGGCCTAAATTCAATTACCCAAACCTTGATAATTATTCGCTTTTGCAGTCAATGCAATTATTCACGATCGGTGAATTGTGTTCATGTTTTTAGTTTTAGTGATTTCTCTGACCATAGGCGTAGACTCTGGGTGGGGTGCAGCCGGGGCACGTGCCCCCCCCCCCAATAACTGAGATGGACTGTATATTCAATGCAACAAGTGTAGAACCAATAACCAAATCCCCAGGGCCGTAGCCAGGATTTTGTTTCGGGGGGTGTTTTCTGTTTCGAGGTGTGTTTTCTCGTCCTTAGGCAAGCCGACAAGCAACCGAATTAACTGATCAAGGGGTTTGTAGTTAGTAAATGCATTATTTCATTTCTACATTATTTAATTTCGGGGGGTGTTTAAACACCAAAAACACCCCCCTAGCTACGGTCTTGCAAATCCCCCCCCCGATATTTTGGACAAGTTTACGCCAGTGTCTCTGACCAATTGCAGGTATGTTAGAATCTTTGAAGCTTCATCAACTTAACTTATGAAATGTTAGTAAGAATTAAGCGACTTGCTTTAGTCGAGAAGACTTGGAGACCAGGGCATTAGTCAAACAAATCAGGGCAGGAAACAGTGGAGTGAAGTACAAAGAGAAAAGTAAGTGGCTAAGAACAGGGTGTTGAAGGACGTCACAAAGGAGTGGTAGGCCTACCATTGCTCCGTTTATGATAACAGACTATGCACAGGGATTAAGATATTATCGAAACCGGTTTAGGTCAGACCCTATACAACAAACCAAGGCTTAAGGCAATAAAGCAAGACAACATGGTCAGAGGCAGTTGATATGTTGAGAAGAACAAGTTCAGTTACTCTGCTATTTTCCATAGGGCGGATAATGTCATTGTCGACAAAGAGCTGCCTCGATGGAGTTGAATTTGAAATATGCTGACTGGAAAAGGAAAAGCAAGGAATTCGAAGACGATCCTCCAGTGACCTTCAGTAGTTCTCAAATCGATTCTTAGCAAAACGTTGAATATGTTTAGAAATTAAATTGAGTTTGAGATTGGCCGGTAGTTTGACATGGTGTCCGCGTCGAAAGATGATTTCTTCAGTGAAAGGTAGACTAGCGCATCGGAGAAACATGATGGGAGAGATATCCCT
Source organism: Allolobophora icterica (assembly GCA_963556255.1). Lineage (NCBI taxonomy): Eukaryota > Metazoa > Annelida > Clitellata > Crassiclitellata > Lumbricidae > Allolobophora > Allolobophora icterica. The sequence continues at coordinate 41,672,644 of OY744609.1, read as the reverse complement.
CAACAAGCGACCAATTGATAATTGAAAAGGTGGTGGTACCTAGCACATCAAAGTAACTTTTGCGAGTGACCAATCTCTATCTCCTTAAATTTTTACACTGGACCGTTGCGTGCTTCTATTCGCCGTTATCGACAACGTCACTGCTGCAATCCTTATCGGCATCTGCGATGAATTCTTCGATGACGTCACTCTGGGTGCGATCAGCCGATTGCTTCTTAAAGGATCTGGGATGGGTGTTCGTTTCGAGACTTGTGCTGACGTCATTGTTGTCGTAATCATTGCTGCGGCTAAGGCTGCTGTCGTCATAAAGGTTACTGCTTTTGAGAGTGCTGTTCGTCGTTGTTTTTCGCCATTTAGTTCTCCTGTTCTGAAACCAAACCTACAACAACATTCCAAACAAATTAACAATAGTTGGACAATCTTTCCTTATGGGTGGCACAACTTGCCGATGAATAATCAATTTCTCATGACGTACCGGGATTCGAAACTCGTTATAGATGCTCAGTTTTGGTGATAAAAACTTATCCACTTACTAAATCGGATAGGCCTACATTATTATAGACCTAAACTGCAAGAAGTAGTATTTAGGCCTACACGTTTCTTTACATGCCTCTAATAGCTCCTCATGAGCAGCGTGGTCCAGGGGTTCAAGAATCGGTGGGCTGAAGAGGAAAGCAAGACTAGGCCTACACCATTTCAACAGCACGATTCAAAACTTCTCAAGTTGCGTTTGTGATCGTGTACAAATCCTGGCAGAATGGCCTTCTTAAGTGGCTCATACGGATTGGTATTCCATGGATCCAGTGAAATACTAAACTATTATTATTTTTATTATTATCATTATTATTATTATTATTATTATTATTATTATTATTATTATTATTATTATTATTATTATTATTATTATTATTATTATTATTATTATTATTATTATTATTATTATTATTATTATTATTATTATTATTATTATTATTATTATTATTATTATTATTATTATTATTATTAGGGCCTATTAGTGTTGTTGATGTTGTTATTGTTATTATTATCATTAAACTAGACTCGACATTGTTTAATTTCACTGCACCTGCCAGTGAGATGTAATGTGAAACAGATTTTTTACTGTATAATTATAAGAAATCTGGATTTTTACATGGCACTTTTAAGAATCTCGAAGTATTATGGAGAAATGACCACGTTCTCTTAGACAAACACGTAAAGAAAACAGTTCCATGGCTAACAGACCTTGACCTGGCTTTCTGTCATCCCAAGGGCAAAAGCAACCCTAGCTCTGTCTGGACCTGACAGGTACTTAGTTTGTTCGAAGGTCTTTTCCAGGACAAATACTTGTTGACCAGAAAATGTCGGTCGAGACGGCTTTCAAGAGATCTCGGATGCAGCTTGAACTCCTGGGAGATGATAGCATCCAGTCCCGTAGGCTAAAATGGATAATGCACCAACATTGGTCCAACATGAATAGCAACACAGTGTTGGCCTACTTCAAAACTCTAACATTAGGGCCCGGCAGACAAGAAACTTGCTTTTGCATTTAGGTGACTTAATTAATTGATTAAGTACGATATATAACTGTTGTAGGCTAGTAATTACGCGTTTATTTTTGTTGTGCCTTCTAAATTAAACTCTCCAGAGGTTCTCTAGAGTCTAGAAGACCACAGTTGAAGAGAAAGTTCTTAAATAAAGTCAGAACAAAGGCTGCAGAGAAGTCAAGAAGTTCCTGTCACAGATTGCATGGCAGTCTGTTCCAGAATGAAAAGTCGATAAAGGCGAAGTAAAGATATTGGATTGCGAAAGAACTGGATGGGAATAACTATAGGCCCTATCAGATCACTTTCAGGTGAAGGGCGAAGAGATCTACAGTAAGATGCAAATGACACGTACATACATAGCTTCCTAAGATAGGATGGACTACAGCCAACCAGGCAGTTTAATGAGGATCCTAAACGCAATGCGTCTTCGCATGAGCAACCCACTCAGTTCGTCCGCATGAAGTTAGACGAGTGATTAAACTTTGAATATCAGCTGTTATAGCATGTTGAAGTTGGCTAATGTGAAAAATAGTGAAACTGCTGCTCATTAGTGCTTTATTGGTGATGATGACGACGACGACGACGATGATGATGAATTGATGATGATGATGATGATGATGATGATGATGATGATGATGATGATGATGATGATGATGATGATGATGATGATGATGATAATGCTGATGAACATGATGACGACGACGATGGCATCAATACAGATGTGGCGACTAAATTGATACATAGGCCCTAGGTGTGGCAACTTTGTCTTGGTGCAAATCTGGATTTTTTTTGGGAAAATCATAAGTTTTGCTTTTATAAAATAGCGACTGACACTCAAGGATACTGTTTCAGAACTTCGGATTTGCGTATAATATATCGATTACTTAGTTTAAATTTCAAGCGATTTCGATTGTTCGTCTTATCGAATGTTTGTCATGCTGACTGCATTTAGTTGATCTAACACTTCTGGCTTTATCCGGAAACTCATCAAGGTGACCAAACAGCTATGCATTGCTTTCTCTACACACCTGGCCTCCATGCACCCAGCGATCCAACCAGCCAAAATTAGTACCCTTTCATCCATCGTACGATGCCGGCGGATAGACGTAAATTGGATTGCGACTGGGGACAGAGAGCCTTAGAAGTCTGGGAAACAAGGAAACTTCTTCGCCGCGACTGCCATCAGTCATAATGTGTGCATCCTCATCGCAGTGGAAATGTGGCTTCAGGATGCCACTGCTGTTGCATGACAGAGTTCGACACCGTCTGGGTATAACATTATTGCCATGCCACGAACGCGATCGCAGCTCATCATTTCACATCGTGGAGGAGGCGGCGGGCTGGCGAAAGTGAAGACCGAGACCTACAGGCCTAATATAGATTTGGAAAGTTCTTATGGGTTCTTGTCCAATAGGCCCCTAGCCCGCGACCCATTCACTATCGTCGCCATCAACCGAGGTGACCGATGTCAACGTCATCTGCGTTAATCCAGGAGCTCACAGTCCTATTGGAAACTTGAGCGATCTTCAGCAGTTTGCAATGGTCTTTCTCAACATGGAGGATCAAGGATATTGGTTGAATAGGTGACGCAACTTATATTACCAGTTTTTGCCTGGGATAACCCGCAGATGTTCCCACTAATTTCCATGGCGGTTATCTGGGTGTTTATCATCAGTCTAGAACTCTAGATGACTGTGGATCAGATTTGTAATCGCATTGGAGCCTCCAACGATCTCTGGTCACGGTTTGTAAACTTACACCATACCATTCCAGCATTCTACTCTGCGGGTCACGCAAGTCACATTTTAAAGTTGGAAGTCGCTGGATAATGGAGCCTTCTGTCAGCGCACAACAAATGGCAGTCTTTGCCACTTTCTTGCAGAAGCCGATATAATTATAATCGTCAACTGAAATGTTCAACCTGTATGAAACGAATGCGATGCTTAGATCGGTTATTGACGACTTGCTACTGTTGCAATCAGCTCGCAAGAGATGCAATCGGCTCACTCAGTGGTTTGAATTGGGATGCAGAGCGATTCTATAGGCTTAATTATATTCGTAATTGTAATTGCATATTTCTACAGTGCCTCAGAGATGTTTCCGACCCGATGCCGCAAGACCACGATAAAAAAAGAACAGTTTTCAATCGCTGGCGAAATACATAAATGCTTCACTGGCAGAAGAATTTTTACTAGACGGTCAGAAGCGAGCTACGTGTATAATACGGCCATCTATAAAGAAGCCAGATATACACCTGGGTGAGATCAATTATCGACCTATCTCCAACCTAACGTTCATCTCTAAGGATGTCTCTCGGGCGTGTGTTTACACCTCAGAAGATCCGACAGTTTCACTCTATCCTGGATTCAGCATCGCACTGATGCGCTGCCTTATTCTGACGCGACGTGACTACTTCAACTATGTCTGGCTACAATGTGCACTGCTATATTTTCTTCTAATTGTAATTCTGGACTGACTTTGGTTTTCTGAAAAAACACACTTGCTCTATAGTCTATAGCATTAAGTATTACAAGACATAGTTAGCTTTAAAAAATGTCAAAAATGGACTCTTATGGGTTCTTGTCCAATAGGCCCCTAACCCGCGACCCATTCACTATCGTCGCCATCAACCTAGGTGACCGATGTCAACGTCATCTGCGTTAATCCAGGAGCTCGCAGTCCTATTGGAAACTTGAGCGATCTCCAGCAGTTTGCAATGGTCTTTCTCAACATGGAGGATCAAGGATATTGGTTGAATAGGTGACGCAACTTATATTACCAGTTTTTGCCTGGGATAACCCGCAGATGTTCGCACTAATTTCCATGGCGGTTATCTGGGTGTTTATCATCAGTCTAGATCAGCGATTCTCAACCTTTTTAGACTCGAGGACCACTTATAAATTTTGTGTCTCGGTCGCGGACCACCACCAAAAATTGTGCCAAAAGCAAATTAATACAAAATAATTTTTGCCATAAATCCTCGCATTATTAGGCTCATGCTGCCATCTAGCCGATTCTAGCGATTGAAATGAAACAGAAATTTTAAAAATTGACAAAATTTGTCTGTTTGCATGCTTTTATTTGTAAAAGAATCTAAATTGTAGACCTTGCTCGCGGACCACCAGGCAGATGGCCGCGGACCACCAGTGGTCCGTGGACCACAGGTTGAGAACCACTGGTCTAGATGACTGTGGATCAGATTTGTAATCGCATTGGAGCTTCCGATGATCTCTGGTCACGGTTTGTAAACTTACACCATACCATTCCAGCATTCTACTCTACGGGTCACGCCAGAGGCGTAACTTTGGTCTCAAAAGTGGGGGGTACCAATTGCTTGCATACACAAAGCAAAGCTGAGATTGCGATCTCTGGGAAGGCACAATAATAAAATAATGATTGGCATTGTTCAAAAAGTGGGGGGTACTGTACCCCCAGTCCAAAAAGTGGGGGGTACGGGTACCCCTCGTACCCCCCACAAATTACGCCTATGGGTCACGCAAGTCACATTTTAAAGTTGGAAGTCGCTGGATAAGGAAGCCTTCTGTCAGCGCACAGCAAATGGCAGGCCTAGTCTTTGCCACTTTCTTGCAGAAGCCGATATATTATCGTCAACTGAAATGTTCAATCTGTATGAAACGATTGCGATGCTTAGATCGGTTACTGACGACTTGCTACTGTTGCAGTCAGCTCGCAAGAGATGCAATCGGCTCACTCAGTGGTTTGAATTGGGATGCAGAGCGACTCTGCAGGCCTAATTATAATCGTAATTGTATTATTGCATATTTCTATAGTGCCTCAGAGATGTTTCCGACCCGATGCCGCAAGACCACGATAAAAAAAAAGAACCGTTTTCAATCGCTGGCGAAATACAGGAATCCTTCACTGGCAGAAGAATTTTTACTAGACGGTCAGAAGCGAGCTACGTGTATAATACAGCCATCTATAAAGGAGCTAGATATACACCTGGGTGAGATCAATTATCGACCTATCTCCAACCTAACGTTCATTTCTAAGGATGTCTCTCGGGCGTGTGTTTACACCTCAGAAGATCCAACAGTTTCACTCTATCCTGGATTCAGCATAGAGTGAAACTGTCGGATCTTCTTGAGAGCAAACTGTAATGCTGTCATCCTTCAACGGATCTAAACTATTAAGTAATGTGACTTGGTATTCTTGTGGGGATGCAGCTTTCATCTTATAGGGGCCATCCACATATCACGTACGCAATCAGGGGGGGTCGGATTTAGGCGATTTTGCGTACGGGTGCGAACGGGGGGGGGGGCAAAATGTGTACGTACGTAAAATAAATTTCTAATTATGACGTCCACATTAGCCTATTTATAACTCTGTACTGTTCTATAGTCGTCCGATGGCATTTTATTACATCATATAAAAGCCATGTGCAGTTATTCTGTGCTGTGAACGAGACACCTATAATTTGTCTATATTGGCCCTCACTCATCCTTCAATCTGGCCTAAAGTGCAGACAGCCTGGAGCTGTCGAGACACTTTCTGCACCTGGTCTTCGGGGAGGGGGTGCGTCAAGCGTACGTACGCGGGGGGGGGTGTGGAAGAAAGTACGCTTGCGAACAGGGGGGAGGGGTCCAATTTTCCCGGATTTTTGCGTACGTAATATATGGATGGCTCCATAATGGAGTAATCTGTTTCTGCTGTTGAGACTGTTTATTTAATTAACTATTAAGAGTTGCAGATGGTGTAGAGTAAAATAGTTCAAGCTTATATCGAGCTTAAGCGCACCTTTCATGGGTCGGAGTCCGGCTTAGGAGAGTTTGGAGAAGTGAGGAATGAGACAGTGTGCAACTGAGTGGAATAGGGTTTTCTTTCTTCGATTACGTTTGACGTTTTTGTTCATCTGTCATTGCTGGATCTATCGTAATCGTAATCTCCAATTTTCTAAAGCGCCACTGTAAAGCTGAGCGCAAAGCACCAGCTTATTCACGAGCGCTGCGACGTATCCGAGGGGTTGTCCAGAAATCGAGAGTCCAGAGTATTAGATAGCTATAGGCTAGCCCTCAGCGCCTTTCAGAGGTTCCTACGATGCGCTATACAGGTTTACGTGTATACTTATATGCATACATACATACATACATACATACATAAATACATACATACATAAATACATACATACATACATACATGCATGCATACATGCATACATGCATGCATACATACATACATACATACATACATACATACATACATACATACATACATACATACATACATACATACATACATACATACATACATACATACATACATACATACATACATACATACATACATACATACATACATACATACATACATACATACATACATACATACATACATACATACATACATACATACATACATACATACATACATACATACATATAATATACAATACATAAATACATACATGCACGACGACGACGATGATGATGCTGATGCTGATGATGACGATGATGATGACGGTGACGATGATGATGATCATGATTATTATGATGATGATGATGATGATGATGATGATGATGATGATGATGATGATGATGATGATGATGATGATGGTGGTGGTGGTGATGATGATGATGATGATGATGATGATGATGATGATGATGATGATGATGATGATGATGATGATGATGATGATGATGATGATACCGTGACGACGATGATCCTACCTTGTTTTGATAGCCACCAATCAGTTCCCAGAAGCATCGGAGCAGTTTCAATTGGCCAGTAGAGCGACGAGGTCGCAGTTGGGTGGCGGCCCTTGTAGATGAGCAATTGCCTCAAATGACCGGAAATATTCGAAGCGCATTCATCGTCTGTCATGCGTAGTAGACCGTGACCTGGTAAAGCAACGCCACATCGGTTATCTTCTACTGGTGAAGGGCGACCAAGAGCGGATGCGCTGGACGAAGCATCTGGAATCAACTGGATACCACCGGGTTGATGGTCACCACAGAGAGGCCAGAACGAATCGCATTTGTAAGAGGCAGTGGCAGTTTTTAGCCTCTGCAGATTTAGTCCTGTTGGCTTCATGTCGGCCAGATCCTGGAGAGCTAGGAGAGGATGGAAAGACCCGAGAGGGTAAGATTTCGCTTGCCCTGGTGGTGTCGTGTTCTTAGAATATAAAGACCCAAGAGGGGAAGATTTCACTTGTCCTGTTGGCGTCGTGCTCTGGGAAATCCCCGTTGGACTTACTACAGATTCAGCATCCGGATTCTGCAGCTGTTTGACTTTGGCCACCGGATGAAATGCGCTAAAAGCCTCCTCGCGTCTCCTAAGATTCTTCTTCATACTTAAAATAACATCAATTAATAGTGTTAGCTGTCAATCTTCAATGAAACACGCATTGTAGAACAAGAGCTGTCAGCGTTTAAAAGCGATTTCTGACCGATAGAGTCAAGCACTTATATCAGTTGACGCCCCCAAAATAAAGCTTCTGCTTTTGCTACAACGGCCTCGTTTGCAGTGGCTATCTGGCAAAAACATGATCGTTCTAATCGATTATCTACTGTTGCCAGAGCCAGACATTTAAAAGCCTATACTGCGCGTTTCATTGTTTTGCCCATTGTTCCTACCAGGTTATGGTCTTATTAAGAACAACCATCGCCATCCGCCGCTACTATATCAATTCACAGCAGGGACAGAAGTAGGCCTAAACTTTGAAAAATTTGCTCCTCAAGAAACCTTGTTCAGGCAATGTTCAGATTTAACTGATAATTGCATTAAGAACTTCCTATAATGCAATGATCAGTTAAATCTGTCCCTGCTGTGAATTAATAATATTATAGTAGCGGCGGCAACGGATGGCGGTGGTTCCGGGGAATATATAGTCTGTAGCCTATGTCGATTTCATCTGTCGATCGATTCGAACCGATGTTGCAGGGTGATTGGTGAAGGTCAGTCGCCGTCTCTGCGTGTGTTGTAGTCAGGCGCTGTAATCCGCTATAGGCCTATGCATTAGGCTACGTCTTTCCCTCTCAGAATTAGTCTGCACGCTAGTTCGGCAAAATTTCCCTTTTGGAGAAAATTCCCTTTTGCTCTTCAGGTCGCTAGCTACGGGTCAGCCTTACCCGAGCATACTGCTTTGCCTTAAATACATTTTTGCTCTCATATATTATTCGCCAAATAGCGTCAGAGATATAAACACAACTTGTATACAGCTGCTATAGCAGGGGCGTCTAAGTCATTGGAGCAACTTTCCCTTCCCCTCTCCTTCCCCTCCCCTTCCCCCCCAAATGGTGGCGCACACACACTTACAGATCTTCCCTCTATTTCTTGGATGGAGCATCAGCTCCAAGGTTTCTATGGTGTAGACGCCCCTGGCTGCCAGACGTACATGTATGCACGTACATGAGGTTATTGCATTAGCGTCGCCACGGGGGGGCAAGGGGGGCAGCTCCCCCCCATCCATGCCCAGGCTGGGTCGTGGGATTCGTGCAAATCCGTTGAGTTTTTTTTTTGGGGGGGGGGTACCCTTATGTGGTTGGACATGTCTTTCCATTAGGTTTGAAAATATCCAAAGAGCTGTTGCACCGTAGATCAAGGAGATGGAAATACAGTACATTCTTACAGTTGAAGTTGGTGCGGAGCGCTGTAAGAAATTGGATAGCAGATTGGCTGCGCTGTGTTGTGGCAGTTAGGCGTGAGTGAGGGAGCAGGGCCTTGTATGGAAGCAGCGAAGGCACAGAGGAGGAGGAGGCGGATAGAGGAGGATTGTGGCTGAGATGACCCGCTGGGGTGGCTGAGATGACCCGGCTGGGTCAAACCAGGTCACCACGCAGCTGGATAAATTTGGGCATAGGCCCCTCAGAAGCATGCCATTACAAGGGTGCGTGGCATTGCAAGCTAGTGTGAAAGCTGCACGAATTCGCCGGCTTGCAGGTCGCTACAAGGTGTTAGATACAAAGACAGGCTTCTATGCTGAGTCATATGCGGATAAGACGGTCAGTGTCTTCTATACAATACAATACAACTAAAGATTTATAGCGCGCTATAACAGGACTTTTGTACGACAGCGCGCTGCGCTGCATTCCTAGTCATAGTGCAATGTGAATAGATGACTTTTTAAATTTTGATTCACTTCTAACACCTAAAGTCTCGGTTTCCTCACGTAGGCTAAATATAGTCACATTTTTTCACTGATCGAGATGATTTAGGAATTTTAGGTGGTTTGATTTATCACTGTTGTCCTGAAATCTCTTCACTGGCTTAAAATATCTGAACGAATAAAATAGTCGGGTTCGATACCCGTAAGCCCCTCTAAGTCGACTCAGCCTTCCACTCCCTAGGTGGCAGCAGTAAAATGCAGTAAAGCAGTAAAATTTCTATCTCGATTCCTCCTCTTTCGCCTATAGCGAATGTCAATTCAATTCTAAACACCACCCACCTGACTGCCTGATTGACCTTTTGAATCTTGACCTGGAACCGATTTCACCCCCACGCCTATCGATTTTGATTTGAATAAGCGCCCGTGAATAAGCTGGTTCCCGCGACTTCGCTTTTGTGGGCGCTTAGAAACCTCGAGATTATGATTACGATTAAAAATCATCGTTGTAAAATTTGAGGTAAACAAGAGACCAAAATGTACTCCATTTGGCATCAAATGCTTAAAATTGCGTCGGCTTCTGGGGCTCCGCCCCAGACCCCGCTGGAATGGATGAGTTTTCAGTTATGATTTCTAACATCTGAAAATCTCAGTTTCTTTACATATAATATAGTCACATTTTTTCACAGATCGAGATGGTTTAGGTAGTTTTATTTCGAACTCATCATTGAAAAATTGGAGGTAAAAATGAGCCCAAAATGTACTCCATTTGGCAGCAAATGCTCAAAATTGCGTCGGCTTCTGGGGCTCCGCCCCAGACCCCGCTGGGGGAGCTCACGACGCTCCCCCAGACCCCCTAGTCGTTAGGGGCTTCTTGCCTTCGGCAATCGCGGCTTCGCGCCTTCGGCGCTCGCAATGCTTTTGTTACGTATTTCTTGCCCCCCCCCCCAACCTCGTAGCCCTGGCGACGCCACTGGGTTATTGTTATGCTTGGGAGTAAATTGCTTTCAATCAAACCGGCTAAGTCTGTCTCAACTGAAATTGGCAATTAATATTTATAGCCGAACTCATATAATGGCATCTGTAGTAAATCTGATCTTAGATTTCAGCTTGGAAATGATTTGAAACCTTTAATCGTTTTGTTGTAAGACGCCAAGTGAACGAGTAGGCGTTTGCGACTGTGTTTGCAGAAGCTATCAACAAAGTGGGAGATTGAACGCCTATAATATGTAGTTAGGTAACCGCTTATCAAACACAGTTAGACGTAAATTATGGGCCACGATTAGCCTATGAGCTAATCTTGAAAGCCTATTAATTGTCTGGCTTTCAAGACAACAGGCGGACTATCAAACGCCCCTTTATATGGTGGGCAGACCTAACAGATAACAGCTGCACTCCAGCCTTCTTGAGTGTCATGAAATGTGGCTAATGGCATTTTGTTAGCTTCGATACATGATATATATCCTCTCCCTTGCCGTCTCTTCCCACCGACAGTGTACGGTCAGTGTACTCATTATCACAGAGTTGACTAGAGGGTGCAGATGAAACAGAAATCTCAAACAAAAGTTCTGCCCATGCGGGGATTTGAACCCCCAACCTCTTAATTGAGTCGAGCACGCTAACCACACACAAACACTCCATGTTTTACATTACGAGTTACATAATACGTTGTTCTTGCAGTAAAGGAGCTGAAACGTCCCAAAAATTGGCTCAGCCAGACGACCCAACAACAGCACAAAACCATTTGCAGCTTTTAAAACCTCATCCTCTGGAGGGCAGTACAGTAGTACTCCAATGCCAAAGGCACTTTCTCCCCACTGTTTCGACTCATAAATTGCAACCTGATGAAAACCAACTCTATAATCTACTCTTCATGTGTTAATCGCCATAAATGTTACTCTCCATATGAGTTACCAAAAGAGTGGTACTCAAAACGTGTGCTCGACTCAATTAAGAGGTCGGGGGACAAATCCCCGCATGGGTAGAAATTTTGTTTGAGATTTCGGTTTCATCTGCACCCTCTAGTCAACTCACGATAATGAGTACACTCTGTATAAGAGTTACTCTCCAAATGATTACTCAACAGAAGAATACTAGAGTACTAGAATAGCGAGTAGCCTAGCTCACTGGAAGTTACTGTCCAAATGATTTACTGTTGAGAAGAGTTGCTCCTCAGAGGATACACTCTCGAAAGCAATTACTTTCCAATGCAGTTACTCTCCAGAATATGATGACCTTCAGTGACAGACAACTCCGTTTATAGTTTCATAATTTATTTCTGAGAGCAAGAAAGTGACTTGCCTCGTATCTATGATACAATTACAATCCACTCCATGCCTGAAAGAGTGCAGAGTTTCAGTGTAAAATGGTTCATAATGTAATCGTAATTCTAAGCACAGATTTATATAGCGCCTCTTTGCCCTACTTAATGTCAGAAAACCGGGATAAAAAAACTTGATTTTCAAGCAAAATAGAAGTAAAGAAAGAGCAAAACTATGGAGGTCAAGTCATAGGCAAACGATTCCGGAAAGCTGGATTGACTACGGCAAAGCTTCTGTGCTACAATGTGGAATTTCTGGTTGTGGGGGAACAACCAGGTCGTCACCCTGTGCAGCAGAGCGAAGATATCTATTGCCAAGAATGGAAGAGAGACACACAACTCCCTGAGATAAGATGGAGCACAGAACACAAGGCAATTAGGCATAAGTGCATCATCATCTTACACTCAATGTGTTTGTGCCTTGGCGACCACTGCAATCCCCATACGTGAGACTGGACATATGCCAAACCAAGGTATACCTCCAATCATACGAGATGCAGCAGTTAAGACAGAACGCAGATGGTTAATGCTAGAACGAGTTAGACCTGCATACATTAGCATTGACATAATCAATCCTTGTGCATATGAAGCCTGCACGCACGTGAGGGCCATGAGTTGTAAATAAACAGCTTATCGTGTGACTCTGACACAGGTAATAAAAGCCGTGCTTGACATATACTCTTCCAACATGCTCTGAGGTCAATTTCTGGTCCTGGTCAGTGGTCATATGTGCAACATCAATTGTGACAACAAGATCAATACAACTTCTAAAAATTACTATTACAAATAAGTAGTCCAACTCGTGTTACAATGATAATAAAATGGAAATGACGTGAAGTGAATATATATACCGGTATATATACAGCTATGCTTAGACCCTACAATGCAATTTCGTTTAAAATGTTCTAAAAAATACCTGTAATTGTATTACAGTGTTTAGACTACTGACAGATAAAGTAAAGTTAGAGCACTTTCCCTTATACACAAATAACAAAAACTAACATCCAACGATGTGCACAACACAGTTTTTGTTGCTTACAGAGTTCTTTCCATGTCAAGTTATTCTGCCCTAGCCCAATGGTGGTTTTGAACTTACAGAAGATTGGCAGCATATATCCTTGAACACCGAGTTGTGTTAACTGAACAAGTTAACCTTCACCTGTCTGCTTTCTATCATCACAAGAAGACCATCCTTTTCAATGGAGTCATCAACCTTTTAGAAATAGCAATAAAGGAGTTTCTTGACATTATCACATTGCACTGCTTGTGATAAGAACAGAACGGATAATATCGACCTCAAATACTCTGCAGAAAACCTTCAAACCCTCAACATTATACAATTTAAAAACAGTTTATGAGTAGAAATTAAATATTTATATTTGTACAAATAAAAACTCAGTCCTTTCAACATATCACATCATTTATGCACAATTTCATACAAAGAATAGTCCCTAAATATATAAACTTGATTCACATTGACTTTGCAATCATTTGATTTAGTGTCACAGTCATAATCAGTTGTTTGAATGAAGTTTTTCTAATGACAATTTTTCAAAAACACAACTGTTTGAATGGCATGTTTCTAATATCAATAAATCAATTGATCAGAAAGTTATTTGTTCTATTTGTTGTGGAGGCTATTGACATTTTCTGCAGATTTAGTGCCTTTATAAGGAAGAGGTTAGATAACTGCAAAACCAACTTCACCACGGGACAATACAGATTATCTAGATTATCATGTGATAATATAAATACGTGTATTTCATACTTGCCATAACAGTTAGAGAGAATTAATTGCAGACTTGACCAATACAGTTTTTAATATATTTACTATTTAAACATTAATTTGTAATCGTAATCTTAAACACCAAATTTCTAAAGCACCACTCAGAAGCTAAGCGCAGGGCACCAGCTTATTCACGAGCACTGTGTCAAGTCAGATACGTTGTCCAAACGATAGTCAAAAGGCAGTTCGAGTCTGGTTGCCAGAGGAGGCAGAGTAGCCTCAACCAAAGAAGACAATATTGCAAATGGTGAACATTATCACATTGCACATGTTGATTACATACAATCTCAGAATACCATAATCGCTTTCTGCAAAAGAAATTCTAATATTGTGGCTGAAACGTCAGTTGGACCCAGTCGTGCTGCTGCTACCAGACTACCTTGTGTGTCAAACACTAAATGACCAGTACAAGAAAATCTGCTCTTTGTGTTTTTAATATTACTAAATTAAAGTCTTTTTTAAGTATTTCCTTTCTAGTTTTAGAAAAACCTGGTGTTCTGAAAATTGGTACTAGAAACGCTTGTCATTCAAACAACTGATTTTGTAAGAACTTGCCACACACAATAATCTAGGCCCACAGGATTGAAGTGCAAAATACAATGGTGCATTCCTACAGATAAAGTGCACAAACATCTTTGTCTAAATGTATAACAACTCAGATGACAAGAACTAAGTGAATGCACACATAGTAAGTTTACAATTCACTTTACAATGCCAACAGAACTTTTCATAATTCATTATATGTCTTTGCTGACATTCACTAGAAAATGCAATTGGAACCATTTTGCAACAAATCAGTTTTGGGTTGATTGTGGCATTTTAAAACCAATCAGCATTTTAAGCCATTTTGGCATTTTAAGCCATTGTGCCAGAAAACTGCTGGGTAGCCAATGCATCTGTGAGGACGCGTAAAAATGGGTCAATACATTAGTTCCAAACCAAGTTAATGACCAATCAAACTATCCTTTGTAAAAATTGGGAAAGTTGGAATATGTCACCGGTGACAACTTTCATCAGTTTTACAAAGACCCTCAATTAGATTTATATTTCTTAACAGGCAACCTAACAGAAAGAACAAGAATTATGGATATGCATGTACAGTATGTATCTGGACAGATTCTCAAATGGAATGTATCAGGCATTCATCATCGATTGGCACATCTAAACCTTACATAATCTTTACATTTTTATTCCATTCTCACAGAAAACAAAACAAAAAGATAATAAATGAAAACCAACAACAGGGCATCAACCAATGGCACAGCAAAAAGCAGCTGTAATTAAGTTAACAAGCAGATCAGTCCACTAAGACAGAGGGGCAGGTTATGTTCGATAAACAATTTTAAAAAGGCAAAGTCTTGAGACCAAAATGACACAAGCAGCAATATCAAAATGACATAAACATTATATACATGTATTTTGTCTATAACAAAAGAAAGTACTGGGCATATATTATGTTATATTGTTACATCTTTAAAGAAAAAACTTTAAGAGTTCTTTTTATTCTTCATTCTCTATATTGTAAATTGTACACTTCTTGACAAGCCGCATGAATTAAGAAATTCAGATAATTTCTCAAATGCTCCTCTCTCAGTGAGGCCAGAATAGGGTTGGCCATGATCCAGCCAATAACAGTAGTCAGCCACATTTGCCACACATGTAAAACCAGAAAAATATTGTTATAAAACTTGCTTCAACGGTAGTGATTGCTGTTCTGTTGTCTTCTCGTACAACTTATAACTTGTCTTTACATTGACCTCTTACAGATGAATGTAGAACTCGCTTATTTAAGACAGCACCAAACAACCCACCAACTACAAGTACCAGACAATCACTCACTCACTCTCTACCTCTCTGGCCTAAGCATCTGGCAATCTGAGACCACAAAGTTTTACATAACACAATCTGCCTTTACATGGTTACATTGGCCAAAACAGGTTAGTCTAAAATGAACACAAATAATGTCTCTGGTAAGAATATGACATACCAGTTGTCTTAAATAGAAAAGAACACGCAGTAACAAGGGACATTTCTTGATTTCTTTGGGAGATCACAATAAGTAAACTGTATCTAGGAATGGTTGTAATTTGCCAGAACATGAGAATGTGCCCTTCTAACACTGCTTATTCAAGAAATTTTGAAAACTTAAAACCAGAACTCAAATCCTGGGCACAAAAATACATACAGTTTCAAACAGGATTGTTGGTGTTTGGCTTCAAAAACAGTTGTTGGTGTTTCAAGCGATTGTTGCAGTTTGAATTCAGATTTCAACCGCATACATGTGTTCATCTGAATCCAAACACCAACAACAATTCAACAGAACAACCTTCCTTAACGTTGCATGGCTTAACAACAAACTGCTGTCATTTTCACATGAAAACCCAATTAAAATCCAGAATTCGGCAATGAAAGACTTCATCAAACATCACCACTTGGCCACCAAGCAAATCAAAGACAAGGCATAACAATGTGCCAAACAAGCAGCAAATTCCATTGGTTAGTAGTACGCTCCAGTTTAATAACAACAACTGATCTCTGTGCAAAATTCCTTTGTTGATTATGATTGAAAACAAATGAAATGATTGAAAACAAACTAATCTCCATCCAAAGAATTTCTGGTCAAGTTGGCTGAACCATTGCACAAGTTACTACAACATAACAACACAAAATAATCTTAATTTCCAACATTTATTCGAATAATGTTGTTCTACCAGTATTATGTAGTGTAATCTTAAATATTACGGTTTAGACTGGTTCTCTGCAAATGATCTTGACCTATTCTCAATACCAGACAAACTTCTTCACAGTCACATGTCATTTTGGTGCCTGTGAGCTTCAACTGTCTTTTAAACCTCCTTCTAAACTAATCTAATCTAGTGACTTCTTCTAGTGCTGTTATCAAAACGTACAAGGCATCAGTCAGTGATCACTTTAGGAGAAACCGTAGTAAAAATTTTAATCTGTTGGAGAAATCCACTCAAAGGCCAGTTGTTCACAGAATTATTATCACAAGTTGTTACATTTAGTAATAATAACTTGAGAACTAAGATTGATTGTAAGTTGAATTTTCAGCCATCTGCTGTTTTCCTAGGTGTCTCAATCCCTCATCCCTTACCGACTCATCTAGGATATGAAAGATGATGTTGCTAACACTTGATACCCACAGCAGCCTCTCAAGGCTAGCTTAAGGAACTGCTCTTCTACTTCTAGAACAATAATCACTAAAACAGTTTTTGTTTATCAAGTAATTGAAAGTGTTCTGACAAACATTGTATATATATCTAACTATTTAATTTTCACTTTAAAACCTGAATTAAATATTTCATTGCGTTGAGGATTAAAATAGTTACCCAGGCTTATTATTCGCATGTTTCTGTGTCATCATTTCCAACTTTTCCTCCAGTCTGCGCTTATTCTGGAGCATTTCAGCCATCTGCTGCTTTCCTAGATGTCTCAATTCCTCCACCAACTCATCTTCATTGTTGGAATCATTTCTGCACTGAATCCCATCGCCATCGACTGGTTTTCTGTTGGCATTTACATTTGCTGGGATCTCACCTGGAATCAACAGACCATCTGAAAGCTTTCGGCTTTGCGTTGGTATCGTATTAGCAAACTGTACACTGTTGACAACGTTTGTGTTCTTTTCTGGAACTCCAGAACTGGATGAAATTCTTGTGGCACGTTGACGTGGAGGAGAAACGACAAGCATTTCAGATGAGTCCAGCATGTTTGTGATTTTGCCAATGTCCCCTTGCCGTTTTGTACACTTAGATTCCACAGTGTTGTTTAAGTTACTCATTGCTAACACAGGTCTGTCACACTGAAGAATCTGAAAACATATGGTGAAAATCAGTATTAATTCACCTGAAAAATGTGCAGCCGTGTCAAGTTGTGGGGCGTGGTGGCTCAGTGGTAAGTTCGGCGCCTTGTGACCGGAGGGTTGCAGGTTCGAATCCCACTCTAGCCGCTGTGTACAGACCTTGGGCAAGTCCTTCACTCGCAATTGCTCGTGGCGCTTCGGCGTGAAAATTCCGGCACAGTATCAAATGCTGTAGCCGGGAGCGCCTCTGAGTAGTAGTTGACTTTGAGAGGCGCAATAGAAATATCCGGAATAAATAAATAAATAAAAATAAAAAAGTTGAACTGCTTATAGAACACATTCCTTTGCACTTCAAGTTTACAAGATAGCAAGATCAACAGTAAACAATAATATCCAAGCGCATGATTTCAACAAGAAAAAAATAAGTGGTAATTTTGCGATCTGATATGTTCCCGAATAATCTTTATTGAGTTACGTGTTATCCGTGTAAGTTATTCCATGATCCAACTCCTATGGATCAATTAACATTTAAATCATTTTGCCAAACATTTCTTTATATGGCACTACAAAACCCAGAACATAATGAATCTGAATCTATATTTGTATTTAAATCTGTTGCTATGTTTCTGAGCAAGTAAGTATTGGTATTGGTTTTGCAATATTAAAAACACTACCAATGGTGTTGCTGATATATTTATAATGAGGTATAGGTACTGATAATAGCAGTATATTTGTCCAATACTGTTAACAGCCTTTGTAATCGTAATCTCAAAATTTCTTCAGCACCCAAGCTTATTCACAGGTGCTTGTCAAATAAAAATCGATAGGCAAGGGGGAATCAGTTCCAGGTCTAAATATAAAGGGGTCAGGCACAGGGGTGGACTGGCCCACCGGGACACCGGGAAAAATCCCGGTGGGCCGCCAGGGTCGGTGATATTTGGGCCGCTTCTAAGTTCTTAGACACAATGTCTAAAAATCGGCTATGTTATTTATAATAATTTTTATGGTATATATTACGGCGTTATTTTTATTCGCTAGAAGGCACAGGGCTGACGATGGAAATTCCGGGCCCATAGGCAGAGCAGTCACGGCCCCTAAACAATCTTTAGGCTTTATGAGAAATTGAAAGAAAATAAATTGAAATAAAAAAGTGCGGGTACGACCGCACGATACTATGTGTGTATGAATACATCCACGATTTTATTCAGTAATATTATATTTAAAAAGGCATAAATCATAAACTTTGTATAACTGATTATAATATTTTTTATAAGTTGATTGCGGGCCCGGACGGCCGGGCCCCTTAAACTCTCCGAGCTCCTGGGAATTTGTCCCCCTGCCCCCTCTCGGCGGGCCTGAGAAGGCAGACGTATATAATTAAGAGTTGAATCTTAAAACGAGGTTCTACTTCTGCTAAGTTTGTTTTTGACGAAGATTCTTTTATTATTATTGGTTAATAAATTAATGAAAAAATTTGCGATTATTAGTGATCTAAATTTGAAACGTAAATATAAAGATGTGCGGAAAAGGTAAGAGATAAGAAACTAAAAATTCTTGCTAAAGATGGAGCCAAGTGCCAAAATCTAGTAGATTTATTTAAAGTTACTCAAGGCAAAGAGACCGTCACTAATTAGGTAGAGGACAGCGTCAATGAAGATTCTCCACATGAACTCTGGGATGACCAAGTTAGGCATAACATACGAACTGCAAATCTTGCAAAAAAGTCCTGTTTGCTGCTTTTCTGTGTTACATAAATACAGTTTCTTTGGTCAGACTTGCAGGCATCTGTTTTGTGCACATAACTCTTAGGGGCCAGCCATATAGTACGTACGCATGGAGGGTGGAGGGGTTAACCCAAATGCATGTTCTTGGGTCTACTAATACGCATAGGAAACGGGGCGAGGGAACCTATAATTTGTCTATATTGGCCTTCAAATTGATTGGCCTTCAAGTGAGCCAGAGTTCAGTCTTTTCAGCTATCAGGTACTACCAGGGGAAGTAGAGGTGTTACTTGTATCCCACCTTACGGTACTTACCTCTGTACGCTATTATTAAACTATCACATAGCTCAGCAGTGAGTCCATGGATCACTCGTCCTTCAATCTGGCCTAAAGTGCAGACAGCCGCTGCCTGGACCTGTCGTACTGACACATTCTGCAGCTGGTCTTTGTGGGCGAGGTGCGTCAAGCGTACGTAAGCAGGTGGGGGTGGAAAAAGTATGTGTGCGTACAGGGAGGGGAAGGGTCCAATTTTTCCAGATTTTTGCGGACGTATTATATGGATGACCTCTTACTGACTCTGTCCTCTACCCATGTAGCGTGTGAGAGATCTTTCTCAAAACTGAAGAACAATAAAAATCGCTTGCTAAGCTCGTTGTCTTCTACAAATTTTGAAGCATTTTTTCTCATGTCGGTAGAAACCGATGTTTTAAGTGAACTATATAATGAAACAATTATAGATCATGTGTCTTGAAATGGCACCCAGCTTAAAGAAGTTGCTTTTACAATAACCATCATTTAGGTGGGTCATGGTAAATCGATTTATAACTTTAAATGCATTCTTAATATTTTATGTCTGATGTAAATTAGGTTTGCGATTCATCGTTGTGTTATGACTATCCCGTTGTAAAGTTACCTGTTACCTTGGCTGAAAACAAATCCCCAAGAAAAATAAATGTCGGATAGGGCCGCTTTTAATTTTCCCGGGCCGATTTGACACTCCAGTCCACCACTGGTCAGGCAGGCAGACAGTCAGACGACTAAGTTGGGTGGTGTTTAGAGTTGAAATGGTGAAGGATGTTCTGGAAAGAGGAGGAATTGGGATTAAATTTGTGAAAGAGCCGAGCTTGTGGCGGATTTTGCGAAAGTCATGGATATGCATGACGCAGGAGCGGGAAAGATGGGTGATATGTTCGGAGAAGCTAAAGTTTTGGTCAAAGATCACACCTAGGGTGCGGACAGGAGAACTGGCAGTGAATGTGTGGGTGGACGCACAGTCAAGGTTGAGGGAAATATAGAGATCTGGAATTTTCTTGAGTTGGTCACGCAGGCGCATCGCGCATGATAAAGAAGCTGGTGCCCTGCGCTTTACCTTTGTAGCGCTTTAGAAATTAGAAGTTTTCAAGTCGTATCTTTAAATTTCGTGTTAACCATCTGGTTTCTTCTCCACATAAATGAGACCTCATACACATATGCCAACAAAAATGTTCCCTATCCGCAGCTGGAGACAGCACTGAACTGTAAACCCAGTAATATTATTCTCATAAGTGCCAAGTGCCACTTCTGTCAGCGTACCTATAATTCCAATGTGCGTAGTGCACGTTTATGAATTATTAGACTTCTTGAACCTACCAAGTATAAAATCCAAAAGCCCTAATAAACTGCACTTAACGTTCGCTCTCACCGAGGCTGAAGATTGTAATCTATTTCATTTCTAGATGGAACAACAATATAAACAAATCGCATTTCCTCTTCCAGCATAACAGGGACCTGGGTTCCTTGCTCTTGCTCTTGCGTATTGAAAACTTACGCAGTGGGCAAAAAAACGAATGAACTTTTAATTGAAAATTTTTGTTCAGAAATCAGAAACTCTGATTGTAGTGCATGAATCTAACGAAAGCCACAAGTCTGCATGAATAAATAGGATGAACTAATTCTACACAAAAACCTATACATGCATCATTCCATTACTTTCATTAACACCATAGGGACACCGCTTGAAGATCATTCACTGGGCGATTTCTATGCCGATAATACTCAAAATCTACTTTTCATTTCATAGCTATTTTATGACCCCTCTATGCACTGTTGTCCACTGCCTTTGCACTGCAGTCATGAATGGCAGCCAATACTTTATCTTAACCTAGCACTGAATTTCTGCTACTATGCACTCTACAGCAATTTAAGAAATTTGGATGGCTTAAATTTTTGACTCATTTGTTGAGCTGGTTCATGCCACTCGCAACAAGGATGTTTTTTATTCTACTGTCTCTCACGGACTGTCGCTATGTAGGCTAAATGGTATACAATAAACATTTATGTAAGTTGTCTTATTTGTGACATACTGTACACAGAATTAGGCATTATGCCCCATGTCTTCAATATGTCAAAATATGACAAATATGTGCTTAAATCTATGCTTCCTGTTCAGTAAGATTTCTTTCAAGTTGATGTCTTAGTTTACAACACATTGAACTCTGGCCATTAGAATGTTTTAAATCAGCCTTTATACCCCAGACTGATCATTGTTAATTCTTTCTCTGGTCATACCTAAAACTAGAACTGTTCTTGGAAAACAAGCTTTTTGATTGCTGGGCCAGATTATTACATTAGGCTTTCCAATGTACATGTATTTACAATTACTTGAGTAGTTATGGCCATGATTACTTTAGACTTGAGCATTTTGGCCTTGTACTTTGAGATATATGGTTGTATGTGTTTGGACATTTATATAGGATATTCACGATTTTGTCAAAGGTAGTGAAATATGTTTTAAAGATCTGAACCGAATGCTCCACAAACAATCCATTAACATTTTTGCGACAAGTTGCATTGATTTCCAGTTGCTTCTAGTACACTCTCACCGTTAAACTGTTAAATTCTGTTATTTTATTTTGAATGTACACAACTACACATCTACCACCAGTTAATACAACAAAGTCTGCATAAATGTGCTGAATACCAATCAACATGAAGGAACATTTCCTTGCCAAGGTGCGTCACATTTTGGTGCCGTCGTGTTTTCAAACTGCATCCAAGGTTCCAGGTCCTAGCACACCGTAAAATTCAAATTCTTTATTTACGCTTCTAAGCCACATGGAAAGTCATCTGGTTGAAAGACTGTTGGTTTGCATAACAGTCAAACTACTACAACAAGTACAGACTACAATTGGTGGGAGGTAAGTCATAAAATGAGCTGTAATGACTCCCTAGTTTCCAAGTATTAGCATTCCTAATCTGAACTAAGTGCACGTTGTTTGTCTGCATGACTGCTAGTCATCACGATTTTCAACTGATCAACTGAAAGACTATCTACATTGAATAAAATACAGTGCTTTTTTTCTAGAAAAAAAGGTTCCGGAACGGAACAATAGGTGCCGGAACGCAACAATTATGGGCGGGCTAAAATCACGAGAAAAACGGGATTAGGGGTTGGGAGGGGGTCTCAATAAACACTGAAAACAGTTCAAAAACACTTAAATTAAATTAAAATAACTAAATTATTGTTTTAATTATTAAAATAAATAAATAATTTTTTAGGAGCTGAAAAAGGTGCCGGAACGCCGTACCGGCGCGTTCCGGCTGAAAAAAAGCCCTGTAAAGATATAACCCCACGAACCATTATTTTGTTTACTAGATCAGTTATACAAGCACTGACATTGATAAATGTGTCAATCACATAAAACAAACATGCATCGAATTTACAAAGCATTAACTGCAAGACAGGACAGGTTTTCATCAGTCCAATTCAATGGATATGTACATCACCAATGGAGCAAGGGATGTTTCCCGTCTTCTACACAATGACTATTTACAAACTCAAACATCAAAGATTTCATTTACAGCACAACTGCTTTTTACAGGTTTACAGAAAGGTATTTTACACAGCACATTACCACTGGGAAATAAATTCTGTAAGACAAAGCTGTTTTACTTCATTTATTATCCCTAGTCTATGCCCATCTGCGAGGGACAAGCGATCAGACAGAAGAAAGTCTACACAAAACAGCCATTATTTTCAGCAGTTCTTCAATCATTGAGTTTTGTTACTCCGTTCATTGTCATACTTCGTTCTTTTTGCTTTCAATGCATTAGCCTGAAACAACAAGAAGTTCATTTTAACAACAGTTTAAAACTACGAGAAGTAAAGGGAAATTAATCAACACTAAAACCAAGTTGTATTTATTTATTAAATGGTAAAAGCAAATGTTGAACAAGCACAAATGGGTTGCAATAAAGACTACATTCTAGAAATGTTCCTAATACCTTGACATCAGTATGTGTATGTTGGAACTTGTTCCCCATTAGAAAGCCCTAATGTAATAATCTCTCCCCCAAGAGGATTTCTTCAATTCTGCTCAAAGCAGAATCACCCACCACATTTGCAGAAACTCTACACTCATTTCTTCACAAAGTACAGAGCTCTTTTTAAAGGTTTTAACAAGGGTGAAGCATAACTCTACAATGCTACATAACACATGTTATTAAAGGCTGACACGCAAATCTGCGTTTTATACATAAATATTATTTCTTTATTATTATTTCTGTATGGAATGAAAAGCATCAATTGATGGCACTGAGCAACTGCACATTAAGAACTTACTCAAGGTCACTATAGAGCAACCATACCCTACAGAGTAACAATCTTTGGTGAGACACCGATATAAAATATGCATTGTATTCTGTTTGGAAGTTTTGCCCTCAAAGAAAATTAAAACAATATTTTAAAAATTCCTCCAAAAAACGAATGGCAAACCTCCTGCAAGTCCTTCTTGTTTTTGTAAGTAATCTTGGAATAGAGCCGTCGCTGGTTCTTTGGAATCATCATTTTTCGCAGATGCTTTTCTTCATCTGCCTCTCTTTTACGTTTCTTGTTCACATCAATTTTTTTCACCTTTCCAGCCACAACGGCAACTTTAGTAGAAGCCTAAAATACAACTTTTCACTGTAAAAAATTGACTTAATTGTGATGTATATTGCATTTCATATAAATTCTTTCAAGTTGTTGACGAGTACTAAGTAATTTAAAAGGTACTATGTAAATGCCTAAAGCATACACACATGCAAAATCACAAAAGCAACAGGTTCATATTCCACCTGGAGAATAAAGTTTAGTAACTTTATATCTTCAAGACAAGTTCCTTTAGTACATGCAGACAGCAAACTCCACGTTGTAAAATGCTGGGAAATTGAAGGACTGTCTAGTCACTTTGATATATCCATTTGATGAGTATGTTGACAAGAACACAACTACAATTTTTTTCGTATTCATATTCAAGGTAAAGGTTGTGCGGTCGATGTACCTATGACTCAGACCCAATCTGGTGTCATCCATAAAAAAAACTTACTTTGGACCCTTTCCTCTGCCTTCTCTGCATTTGGCATTACCCTCCCAATCCAACTTGGTGCACATCAACATTCCAGTAGAGAAGTAAGACACAGATACTTGATCTTGCAAAGCTCAGTGTGAATGAGGTAGGGTACTTTGATATATGTTGTGTCAAGAAAAAAAGACTAATTAGATCCAATACAGTACAAACCATCTGCTGTCCACCTGAGGTTGGTGTTTTCGGCACAGGCTGTACTCAAGTAGCTGTTGGTACCAAAACTAAATGCGGATATCTGCACTGGACATAACCCCATCGCCTCTTGTTTGCATATTGTGACCTCCTCCTTCCCATCTTCCTTCCCATCTTTGCAGACATCCTTTATGTTTAGAGTTTCATTTGCATAAAATAACATTTGAATAACAGAAAAACATTTGATCAATCTAGTACAAACATCCCACTAAACATACCATTGCATCCATTTCCTTTTCTTCCTTCTCTGTTGTTTTCTTGCCTTTGATGTCATTGTCCTTTTGTTTAACAGCTTTATCTTTGTTTTCTTCAGCCACTTAAGAAACACATATATTAATTTATAGTAAAAAATTCTATTTAACAAAATTTCAAGCCAAATTTTTGGTTCACTTCAGATCAAAATGCTGGTACTGCAAAATTTGCTGTTATTAATCACCCACATCTTTCCTACACAACAGAAATGCCTTCAGAGCATTTGCCAGATTTCATATTCATATTCTTCTCCTGTTCATCTTGCAGTTAATTAACAGTTTCATTTGTATATGTTAAACGCATCACAGTTAGTTGAGACATTGAAACTGATGCTGAAATTACGAAACTGATACTGACATACAAAAATCAAATAATACTGAAATTAAAGATATCGAATATGAAATCAGAAACTCTTATATTGCAAAATGACAAAAACTGATGTTGTGCGGAAACTGATGGTGAATACATTACATCAGTGTAAAAAATTACGAAAGTGATTTTGAAAATAGAAGTGCAATACCAGTTTCAATTGTTTCACCCATCAGTTGTCTTTTCTCTGGAGGAACATACTCTCCCTCAGCCTCTTCCACAAACGGAGACAGGTGAGGCGGAAGAGTCGCTCCAGGAGAATAACTTTCGACAGGCAACAGACGCCTGGCATTGATGCAATCAGCAACCCATTGTGGCTGCACATAACACCTGGACAATAGAATAAGTACCTAAATCTAAACTATCGTAAAGAAGGCTTAATGACTAATCTGTGCTTGTGCTTACTTCAGCAATAACACAGATTATGTATAACAGTCATTAAGTACTTACTTCAGCAATAACACACAATTTAAATAACATCACCTTTAACCACAGTGGCAGAAATAATAATCTTTTTTTCTTTATTGATTCAAACCGACATATGCAGTAAGATTACATTGAGACATGACAGTACAAATATCTTAACTAAACACACATTATGGCAGC
This sequence comes from Allolobophora icterica, assembly GCA_963556255.1. Lineage (NCBI taxonomy): Eukaryota > Metazoa > Annelida > Clitellata > Crassiclitellata > Lumbricidae > Allolobophora > Allolobophora icterica. The sequence continues at coordinate 41,646,585 of OY744609.1, read as the reverse complement.
CATGCAAGGCGCCCACCCGAGGGGTGGGGGGATGCGGGAATCAAACCGCGTACTGCTGCTCTCCTGGCCATGAGTGTTACCATTACTCTATCCACCTCCCCAAAAGCAATAAATCTATATAAGAAAATGCAGTTAACACTGTAGATAAAGGAAAACAGCACTGCTGCACAACAATCCATAAAAAGTTTGTACTTTAACGACGAGTGTGTAATAAAATGTATGGAAAAATTAATCCTTCTCGTCGTTAAAGGGTTACGTACTAGTAGTCACAAGTCATAAAAATCACTGTGCAGTTGGTCAGTGGCTTTGTTTTGCAAGTAATAAAAAATGAGCAGAACATCGCACACTCATATTATATAGGTACAACAATAGGATATGAAAATTTGTTACATGGATATCCAACTATATACTGCATCATACACGGTCATTATGACAAATGATAGCATATGAATAAAGCAGATCCCAGACCTTGACATGGCATCATCATTAGGGACTTGCTTCCTGTCCAGGATGTGGTGAGTAATTGTCACATCATCAGCATCGTATGGTGCACCTTCCTGGACAGTGTTGTCCCAGGACACTTCACCTCCACATGATCTGAAAATTTAAAAAATTAAGAAATTCCTTTGCAAAATGAAGTAATTAAAACAGACACTCCAAATCAACTCTGTTGTTGCCTATCATTAACAATCAATATAAACTTATTCCACAATGCGTCCACAGTAAAACAAAAACGGCTTGTACAGGCTCATCAAATTGGAAATCTGGACCCTACACGTATTTCAGCTAACATAGATGGGGCTGTGCTGACAAAGAATGAAATTGTCCTCCAACTACAGAGCTGAACAACACATTATCTTTAAAAATTACTTATAAGGGCAAAGCAGTTCCATCTTATTGTCTGAAAGATAAAAAACAAGATAAAACTGAATTTTACAATCACCTTATCTATACAAGAACAAGTAATGGTGACAGAGTTCTTTAAAAGGTCCAACTGGCAGCACATTTCGCTTGAGACTTTATAACTCAATTTCTTTTCCTGAACAGCTACATGAAGCCAAGCATGCCAACAGAAGTATGCATTATATCTCATCTGTACACGGACAGCTTTGGTAGAAAATACAAATGCTTACTTATGTATGGAAAAAAATTTCAGTGTCAGTTTACAATCATAGATGCAATGATTCATTAAATTAACAATTCCTAATGAAAGGATAGATGACTCAAACCTGATGTGGAAGACCATTGATTCACGGTCCACTTCTCGGTTAACGAAGAACTTGAGTCCCTCGAAAAGGGCCTGCAACTGCTCTACAGATTTCTGTTCAGTCTCCCACTTCTCCTTGTTTGCATCAGATGACTGAAAAGTAGATAAAATTAACCCTCCTAACACACTCTGGGGGTTTGAAGCTAGCGTGTTGCGAAATTCTTGATATGTTGAGCAAATAATTCACAAAATGGTTTACAATTTTATAGCCATGAGATCCTCAACTCTGAGATGATGCCTGAATGGACTACTGTTGATACAATAAGTAGAAAAACATTACTTCAATTTCAAAAAGCAGAAACTTGAACAACAACATAGTGCTCCAAGTGGGATCTGTAACATTTGCTTGCTTAGTAGTAAAACATGATTAACTAATCTTAAATCATAAATAACAAACTGAATCATCACTTGATCAACATTCCTCCTGCCATAACCACTACATGTGAGCAACTTCATAAATCAATAAAGTATCCCCATATTACATGACTCCAATACATCCAGTATCAAATAGTTGATTAAAATCAACTCCTAACCTCATCATAGAATTCGTCCTTCACACAGAGCTCAGAATTGATGTCTTCAGGTATGTCTAATGTCAACTGCAGAAAACATAAGACAACACACATTCAAACACCACTGCAAAAAATAAATGAAATTGAACTTCATGTAAAACTAACAACCTTACAATGCTTGTACAGTTAAACGATACACAAAGAAACTTATGACAGAAGTTATCAATTATCAACAAAACTGTTTTACTAAGCTAAGTAACTGTTTTGTTTTTAGTTCAGTATTAGTGAAGCTAAAATAATAACAGACAATTTAACAAAAACACACAAAAAAATACCTCTGCTGTAATCGGACAAATAAATCACTAAATCCTGCTGCCGTGGAGCTTTAACTTCACACAGCTCACAAATTTAAGACGTGAGTTCAAACGCCCACATAAAATATTACAATGGCTAGTCAAAGAAACAGAAGAAAAGCAACTCAAAAATCAAACATGCATGTCTCAATTAAGAAAAGTCAATTAAACACCTTTCTGTCCTGGTAGATGTTCATTATAACTAACCTCTGGCGGATAATGTGCTTCAAGCTTTGTGTACAAAGAGAAATTGACAAAGCCCAACAGGTAGCAGTAGAATTCCACAAACGTTGACATTATTCTGTAGTCAACATCAGTTGGATGCTGAAACAAAATAGAAGACATCTTTCACACAGTTTCTTTCTGACAGCCACGACATTGTTTATGTTATATATGTTACAATGCTTTCCAAAAATTCTAGACAAATGTCCAGATACGTACACACACACACACACACACACACACACACACACACACACACACACACACACACACACACACACACACACACACACACACACACACACACACACACACACACACACACACACACACACACACACACACACACACACACACACACACACACACACACACACACACACACACACACACACACACACACACACACACGTACACACGTACACACACTAGAGCTGTACCAATACCACTTTTTGCTGATTAAGTCAATACCGCATACACCGATTATTAAAGTAGCTGATACCGATTATTTTGTTATTTGTTTAGTCAAAATGTTCAGTTCCAAAACATAAACCTACTATTGCAATGCAAGCACGCGTTTTGCTGCTTTCGCTCGCCGCGATAAAAATTTGTAGGTGGTTGTAAAATACTACAATGTTTCTATGGCGGCTAGTAAGTAGTGCAATGCTAAATATAAATCAAAAATAAGAAACAAAACATAGATATTTGTGCTCATTTTTCTTTTTGTAACGATTATTGTACAAAAAATAAATTTATATTTATTTATTTCAGCATTTTCACCGGCCGCAACAAGACGTCAGTAGGTTGTGATTATTTTTGCTGATACCGATTATACCGATTGTTCTAATAATCGGCCCAATTATGAGTTTAGCTGATTAATCAGTACAGCCCTAATATATACACACACAAACACAGAGAGACAGAGACAGACAGACAGACAGAAAGAGCTGTTAAATAAACTACATTTTAAACAAATAATGCTTCTCTAAAATAATGTTTCAAAGTTCCGTTTGCTTTGGCATTCAACATGCAGAACAGTCCTAATCTATACTATTATTTTTTCCAGAGCAGACCACCATCGAAAATATAAGGATTCACTCATTGAACACAAAAGCTTTGGTCATAATTTTACAATCAACTGAACACATTTAATCGTATCATGAAACTCCATTAGCACTTTCAAACTTTTATCATAACACAGAAGGCATCAAACATGGATGGTATGAAAGTGCTCTTCAACCGATTCACATTCCCATCACCACTGAAACCCTACAGAGATTCAATACATGGTGAGTAACAAATTTTAAAAAGTCTTGAAGTTGTCTGCATTATTTAAAAATGCAGATGATCTTTCTGACTCAAAAACGTCTTATTTCAGGTCTGTACTGTAAGTCATAGACAGACAACAACACTACTATTGGTTCGAAATAAGAGTACATACCTCATAGGCCACCTTGTGCGGTAGAACCCAGGTAACAGTTTGACCAAGAACTTCTGCTTGATAATATATTCCTTGGATTGCATAAAATACCTAACACAACACAATGCACAATACTAGCTCAAAGACTAATTTTTAAAAAGTAGATAAAAGTACACAGATAAAAAAAGTCTAAAACATACATAAAATGTTCACTTTATTTATACAACTGACCATATTTCCTTTAAAATGCAAAAGTCAGTTGAAAATAATTATAAAATTTAAACAACAATGAGAAATGCTGTTGCTCAATATGATTAATGTTTAATTCTACACACCTTAAGAAGGTACTGTTCAGATAAACATGATCTAAGCATATACAAGTATTTTCTAAGATATAAAAATGTCAATAAGTTTCATTAATATATCTACCAATAACATTTATATATCTCCCAACATATAAGTTTCAGTTGTTTTTCAGGGCATATAGGAAATAATAGTGGATACAACAAACTTTTATTGATAACTTAACACATTGGCAGAATTAACAATGGAACTCCAATTAATAAAACCAACCTTTCGAAGGCCTTTGACACAGACGACATACTTCATGAACTCCACTGTTAATCAAAACAGAAATCCAATCAGAGTTTGGAAACAAAACAGTTCAAATGCTAGAATATCAAGTAACAGTAATGGCATGACAAGAGCACTAACAGACACCATATTTAAGAACACTTCTTTGTTAGAAATACTCTGCACAATATTTCATTTGAAATATCTGCACGGGAGTTGAAATGCAACTACCAAAATATGCAGCCCAGCTCAGTAACCATAATGTTAACAGACCATTTGAAATGCACAAGACATTGGACAAGTTGAAACACGTCGCAAAGGTAGTTAACTACACGCAATTACATGCTTAGTGAATCATAGGCGCCGACTTTTGCTTTTGTCTCTGGGTGCCTGGGACCTCCTCCCCTCCCTTCCTCCTTCCCACTCTCCTTAGGTAGGTGAGTTTAAGCAGATTTTCGGATAAGAAAACTGTTTTCTTGTCAAAGGGCACGATGTCAGAAAAAGTATTGGAAATCGGTGACGACGTTCCACTGTTATTATTTTTTTTTTAAATAATGAATAAATAAATGTTGGGTATTTGTATTGCAGTTGTACTTCTCAAGCTGTGAGATTACTTAGTTGTAAAAATTTGAATTTAAGGTCCGAATTCTTCTGGGTGCCAGGCACCCACTGAACTTTCTCTCTGGGTGCATTGGCACCCAAGGCTCCCAAGGAGTCGGCGCCTATGTAGTGAATGACTGGCCATTTTAATTTTTTGGCGACTTTTCTTTCTTGTACATTTTCCTTTTCCTATGATTTCAAACAAGCCACATACATAAAAAATTACTCAAATATTCAATCAATCAATTTAAACTTGATATCCTACATGTAGCTCTAGATGCTGGTCCAATAAAAAAACTGAATTAGAAAAGAAGACTAACAAGTAAGACGACGGCACAGCTGAATCTGTTCTGTATGAACTTTCTTGTTTTTTGGCATACAAGCAAACAGAAAGCACATCGTCAAACAGTCATCAAGGTCACGTACGGCATCGACCAACGTAGGGTACCTAAATCAACAGAAAAATATAAGCAATGCAAGGCAGAATTTCATGATGTCACGGATGACCTGTCCTTACAAGTGAACTGTCATTTCTGCATAGCACACCTGCCTGAAACTTAAATGAGGAGTTGCAATGCAAACTCCACTGCAATCCACAACAGCACGTCTCATAGAACTTGAGTTTACCTTGCTAGATTGCAAAATACTAGTCAAGTATTTGCTTTCTGTACAAATACAGATTTCAAAAGTAAATTTTAACTCAAAATTAACTCAAAACAAGATTTTTTACACGTTATTCGGTAAACATGAAAAATAAAAACCAAAAATCTATACATAAGCTAAGACCATAAACAACAGAAATCAGATTCTAACGTCTGCAAATCTAAAACCATTGAAAAACTTCCTTTGACATTTCATTACCATTATTTCATTACCATTACTTCTCATGGTTATTGCATGTGTTAAACCTGCATGAATAACACTGCCATAATGAATCTTGGTCCATATCAATGCATACATCAGGAGAGTGGTGGCTTGAGTTGTAAGCGAATGGTGCATTGTCTGAAGCTGACACAGGGCTTGGTTAAAGCAGTCCACATACTCTCTTTACGTGTTCTGACATAAATTTATGGTCCAAAGCCACATCCAATCATCCAAAGTCATGAAGACTTTTGATTTTCAATAACTATGGCTACTCAGCAAGATGAGCCAGAGGTTTTCTTAGGGTTCAGCCGGATGGACAATAAATTAGTACACAGCACCTCCGACATCTGAAGCAGTTCTGTATTACAGAATTGACTCTACAGCTGGGCCATTAACATATGCTAAAGCATCATCAGCATGCTAAACAGTAGTTGGCATTAAAGGGTTAAACCTCATTTCTCCTCACAATGGTGACTAGACTGAGGTACAAATAACTAGAATATAAAATGGGTCGATGTCATTATGATTATTCCTACCAGCAGCACACAGCCTGCCAAATACCCAACTTTCATCAGTGAGTTATGAATTAATTAAATATTTCAAAGGAGGAGAACCTTTCTTTGACGATATGTGCCAATTCTATCCGCGGCTTATTTCGTCTCAGTCTTCTTGCCGCTCCTCCTTCTTTCTTGGCAACGGCTTTCGTCAGTTTACGAACAAAGATCTGTATAAAAGTAAAACATCGTACAAATTAAATAAAGGACTTGATCCATGTTAAACTACTGAATGCTATTAACAAGTGAATTTGCAGCAGATTACATATGGATTACATTCGGCGCCTTGTGAACGGAGGGTTGCAGGTTCGAATCCCACTCTAGCCGCTGCGTACGGACCTTGGGCAAGTCCTTCACTCGCAATTGCTCGTGGCGCTTCGGCGTGAAAATTCCGGCATAGTATCAAATGCTGTAGTCGGGAGCACCTCTGAGTAGTAGTTGACTTCGAGAGGCACTATAGAAATATCCGGAATAAATAAATAAAATAAATAAATATTGACACCAGCTGAGTCTGACATGATACCCATAACAATACCTCAAATGCATTTACAGCGTGGACCCATTAACTTGAATTCGTCAGTACACAAAAGAATCTGCTTTAATGATATGCAGTGTGTAAATCAAGCCTTTGTGTTCAAAGGCATAATGCTGATTATATTTAATGACCAGTACACTGCAGTTCTTGCATGATGCTTTAACCAATACAGCGTTGTTAGTTAAGAGCTTTTCAGGACGTAACACCACTTTGTGTTAAACAAAATGGTGTGTAACTGGAAGGGCAGAAATGTGTCCATACTAGGGCATAACCGAAACTCGGATCGGCAAACCGATTTTGCCGATTTTGGACTATCCGGAATTATCCATACTCGGAATGTCTAAGCCGCCGATTTTAAGAAAAATTATTTTTTGCTGCTTTCACTTTGAACTACCGTATATGCTCGGGCCCTTAAATCAGTTCCCGGGAGCAGACTGTCATTGTCTGTTAGGTGTGTAGCTGTGCAGCTGAAGCTACTGTGGCCGGTTTAGTAAGTCACCGGCGCTAAGGGCGGCTGCCCAGAATAGACACTCTCTCTGTCTCCATCTCTCTCTGTATCTCTCCCTCTTTCCCACGGGGATAATTATAATACAGGTCATATAACCTTTAACTACCCAGAATAGACACTCTGTCCATCTCTCTGTCTGTATCTCTCCCTCTTTCCCACGGGGATAATTAAACAGGTCATATAACCTTTAATTACCCAAGAGGGGGTCATGAATACAGACTTTCTACAGATGAGATGATGACTGCATCCAAAGCCGTATAGATATAGGAATTATATACATAGGCCCAAGTTTAAACACATACTACTATAGAGGCATACTATATAATATATATATAATTATATATAATGCTGTATATATATAGGGGTGTATAATTGTATATGTATATAAAGTTATCTATGGGCATGCATGTATGTATATATATATATATGCATAGGTAGGTGGATATGAACTATTTAAAATCGGAACCGGAATTGGAATCGGCAAATAACGGCCTATACTATCCGGTATCCGGAATCGGCAAAAAAAAACAAAATCGGTTATGCCCTAGTCCATACTGTACATTTTGCACCACAATAAGAATGGGAATTAACATAATGGTAAGGCATGTATTCCTAAGAGTATATTTGGTTTGGCTTGAATCATTCTATTACCTATGCTATTTAAAGTGAAGCTAAGTTTAGGAAATAAAAGTTTGAAAAATCCAGTAAATGACATTATCAAGGAAAATGTAATTATGCTAAATTACTTATACTGTCATATAGTAACAGAAATACTAACTACTTTACTGTAAAATCAAATTAACAAAACTTTAAAATTATATACGACAAACCTTGTATTGTCTAAACTTTTCCAAGATTGGTTCACTCTTCAGAAACTGGATGTCCTTCAAGAAATAGAACGTCTTTGGGTCAGAATTGCCTTTCGCAACCTTCTTTATGTGCTTTGGTTCTTGAGGATAAATACCCTTCAAGATGCAGAGTCGTCTAACAAAAATATAAATAAAAACTGTCAGCACCCAACCATACTGGAAAGTTATTGTAACAGACCTTTTCCAATAAGCCACCTCGTACACGACCCAAATCAAGCGAATGCTATATATACTGTTTTAATGTTTAAATCAAATTAAAACTTAGAAATCCTGAATCACTTCACTTGGATGCATGTTATGCATATATAGTTAATCAGGTCCTCTGTTAGGCATACATATATGCATGTTAATTTATACATAATTGCATATACATGTATAATAATAATAATAAAAATAATAATAATAAGACGATTTGTATAGCACCGTAGCACAGCCGAGTTTGAAGGAAAGGGTGCACGTATACAAGCATCACATATATAATTGTCAAATATGTACATACCGGTAATATATTTATTGATGTATGTCAACATGCATAAAAACCAACATTTGAAATTTACCTAAAGTCTTGAAGACTTAGCTGCAACACCTTAATTGCTTTCCCTCTTGAAATAAATGCTGTTGCAGCACCACTTTCATTCTGAAATGAAAAACAAGATGCACTAAATGTGTATCACTTTGAGAATTGCAAATCAGTGAGGAATGTATTACAAAATCACACATGACGCTCAATTCTGTAAGTTTTGAAAAGATTAACGTAATTCTGTATGACATAGTCATGGCCTCAGATGACTGTAGTTCTGTGTGGTTCATGTGAAAGTAAAGTACTTTGATAATATTATAAATTATAGCATAATAAAATGTATTTCCTTAATGTCTGGGCCATAAAAACCACAACCACCAAGGATAGACATACAATGTCATATGCTGACATACATAGTTTAGTATTGCCTGACGCCTTTAACACACAAATACACATTGCACCCTTCAGCAATTTCAGGAAGTATTCACAAGTGAAGTGTAGATCCAAAAGACGTTGAGGTACACACACAAACCATTAACATGTGGATGTGTGTCAAATACAAAATGCAAATACAATATGGCACAAACATGATCTGTTTTCAAATGTGTCTGTAGGAGTCTGTCTGGCAAAATGCATTTTTGCAAACTTCATCTCAAACACTCTTCATTTGCATCACAGAAACATACCCAATTCCTTAAATTATTTATACCAATTAAAGTATTTGAAAACTTTTGCATCACTTCTTATATAAAAATATATACTAACTAATCATCAACATATTAATCTACCTATAATGCTATAATAACCAATACATAGTGAGGACAGTAATAACTTTGATTTGACTATTCCTCATTATTCATAGACAATCTTTCCTAAATAGTATACTACATTTATAACAAACAGTAGTAATCTTGTTGTAATCTGTAATCTTGTAGCAAGTAACGACAGCAAGCTCACATTTTGACTTCACATAACAAACCTTTGTAAACCTAGTTTCTATCACATCAGGACAATACAACACATCAGGTCGGCTCTCACTAAGAATGTGTCTCAATGTGCCTGTTCCTTTGTCTCCTCTTGCCTCGATTATCCTAATTTGGTCTTTATGGGTCTCTCAGACCTTGAACTTAACAGGCTGCAAAACATCCAAAACTCCTTAGCTCACGTAGTGCTGTGTGTTCCACTACTTACAAGCTTCTCAGTCCTACTCTCTCAATATTAGCTTCCTGCTGAGCTCAGAATAAAATAAAAATTGGACTGTTTGACCTATGGGCGCGTAGCAAATCGCCGAATCCTGAATCGCCGAAATGGTATTACCGCCGAATCTATTTCGTGAAGAAAACCTGTATCACAGAAAATGCTGTTCGTAGCGAATCGTCGTTTCCCGAATCACTAAAATGGTATTACCGCAGTTTAAATATCTTCGGCAATTTGGGATTCGGCGATTCGAATCGGCAGTGGTTTTCAGCAAATCTCATGCTTGGTAGAAAACTGCTTTCAGCGATTCGGTGGATTTTGCAGTTTAAGGGCTTTCGGTGATTTGGGATTCAGCGATTCGGGTAGACCTCTGACCTACAAGGCCCTCAACACCAACCCCTACCTTCAATCGCTATTTACTCCTTACATTCTTCCTCGTTGCCTGCGATCATCAGGTATGGTTTTAGCTGAGCCACAATGCAGAGCATTCATGGGCTTGCATGCTTCCATGCGTCTGCCCCCAAGGAATAGAATCGCTGCTCAAATTCACTTCCTACCTTCAAAAAGCGGCTCGAAACTCATTATTTCTCCTTGGCTGTCAAGCACTTGGATATCTAACTGCATCTTCTCCTGGCGACTGACTATCCACGCCTCAGATTCACATTTCAGTGTGACCATGCGCGCGTTACGAATTTATTTAATAATAATAATAACTGACACCTTAAGTAATCTATTGAATAAACGAAGTGATGATGACTTATTCGATAGTCATTCTGGTAGAGCACAGCGCTTTATTCTCTCTCGCAATTGGAGTGGTCATAATGTAGAGCTGTACCGATGCATCGGGAGCATTCGTAATCGAGCCGATTATTAGAGGAATCGGCATAATCGGTATCGGTGAAAAAGTATCGGCGCCGATGCAAATTATTTTACAATTGACGTTTTTGCACAATAATCGTTGCAAATAGAAAAATGAGCACAAGTATCTATGTCTTGTTTCTTATCATTGATTTATATTAGCATTGCACTACCTAGCAGACACCGTAGAAACCACAGATACACAGGAATGGAAACTCCTTAATAGCCCTTATGTAACGTCGTATCATGAAGTAGTTTTTGGGAGATAATAAAATAATCGGCTTCATACGCGGTATCGGCTATTACAATAATCGGCTATACGCGGTATCGGAATAATCGGGTCCGGCCCGAATCCCCGAAAACGTTGAAAATACAGAAAAGCCCGAATTCCCGAAAACAGTTTTATAGAAAGCGGCTGAACTCCCGAAAACTATTCAAAGTTAAATTGTGAACTCTTATACATGACATAGACCTAGCGTGGCCTTGATGTATCTCGATATGATATAGAATATAGATTTAATACAGAAATCGATTTCAGGGATCCGGGCGATATCCTTTTCGGGGATTCGGGTTTCGGGGATTCGGGCTGACCCCGGAATAATCGGCAAAAAGCCTTATCGGTACAGCGCTATCATAATGTTTATAAGTATGGTGATTGCGTGCGACTGTTTCTCGAGGATTACCCCGGTACACGAGTTCATGTTGTTTCAATTTAAATAATTTGAATTTTATATTTTCAAGCGTCTTAACATGCAAAATATATGGTCGCTGAGGGGCACAACAAGGCGTTCAGTACTTCAGCCGGGTCCGGCCCGAATCCCCGAAACGAATTTCGGCCGAATCCCGAAATCGATTTTAGACTAAAATTATAAATAAACAGGTGAATAGGCAGCATATCGCGATACATCAAGGCCACGCTAGGTCTATGTCGTGTACGAGTTTACAAATTAACTTTGAATAGTTTTCGAGAGTTCGGCCGCTTTCTATAAAACTGTTTTCGGGAAATCGGGCTTTTGTGTATTTTATGCGTTTTCGGGGATTCGGGTTTCGGGGATTCGGGTTGACCCCCTTCAGCCTATCTGTAGCACGTGGATGATTACAACAAAACGACAATTACTGTACCCCGACGCAAATCGCACATCAATCAAATACATGATTAAGCTTTGCTATTCAGCAATAAGGCTAAACATATCGAACTTGTATAATCAACGAATTTAATGTAAACAATACCTTTCTTTTGCGATTAACCATTTTAAAAACTAATCTCGCTTCCTTTTAATAGATTAAACAACTCCACAAAAACCCGACGTTTTCAGCATAGATATATAAACCAA
>OY744609.1:41554399-41631899 GCA_963556255.1 Allolobophora icterica | reverse complement strand
GGGCTTTTCCGTAGCGACGGCAAGCGACCTGACGGCGCGACGCTCGTTCCATGGTCGCGAGGCAAATACATCGCCTGGGATGCCACCAGCGTCCATACATGCGCTGCTTCTTACATCCACTTGACGTCGACAACGCCTGGGGCAGCGGCGGAACTGGCCGCGACGCGAAAAATCATGAAGTATGCAGCCCTTCCTACTACGCATAGCTTTGTCCCCATTGCACTCGAAACTCTGGGCCCCATCAACAGATCTGGCCGTGAATTCATCACAGAGTTAGGCCGGCGACTGACAATAATGTCGGGTGACCCACTCGAGACAATTCACTTGTTCCAGCGCCTCTCTATATGCACTCAACGATTTAACGCCGTCGCTTTTCGAGGCACATTTGCACAGTTAATCGTGGACGAGGACCGTTAAACTCTGGATCTTAGCGCTTCTAAGATAGTTTCAAAGTGTCTGATGGTTCATTTTAAATAATAAAATTTGTTTATAATAATAATAATAATAATAATAATAATAATAATAATAATAATAATAATAATAATAATAATAATAATAATAATAATAATAATAATAATAATAATAATAATAATAATAATAATAATAATAATAATAATAGCAGATTTAAGTGCCATAGTTTGTAAACAGTCGAAAGGAAATCGATGCAACGATTCAGAAGCACTGGGAGCAGGGAGATCAGTCCAGATAGGCCTGTTTGAAAAGTTCGGTCTTTAAGTTTTTCTTAAAAGTGGCAATTAAGAGTCGTAGAGATCCTGATGTTGGTTGGTAGGTTGTTCCAGATTCGAGGGGCGGACGAGGTGAAAGGTGAGGTGATAGGACCGGCCATCCGCCCTCATATGCCGAGGCTAAGAAAATGAAGTCGCTAACACTTCGTACCCATGGCTGCATCAGAGGGAGCCTTAAGGGACTGCTCTTCTCTTCTTCTAAGCACCAGCCACTTAGCCTATGGAAATATAGCCCTCTGACTGCACGTAGGCCTATGCCGTCTGCGTGCTTATTTAACTCCTTCGAAGTTCGGATCTTGACCTGGAACCGATTTTGACCCTACCTGCTGTTCGATTTTGTTTTGACTAAGCACTCGTGAATAAGCTGGTTTTCGCAACTTAGCTTTTTTTGGGCGCTGAAGATATTACGATATAATAAAGTGAAAGGAAAAGCACTAATAAAATGTTTTAAGAGCCATCTTCTGAAAACGGTAGCATCATAAAAACGAAGGTTTAACCTGTGCAGAAATGGCTGTCGCTTGCTTGAAGAGTTGGCGGCGAATACGTTGTTAGTAAAAGTTAGTACAATGAGCGAATCGAAACGTTGAAGAAATGCCTAATATGTCACGTTCAGAGGCAAACTCTGACAAGACCATAACCGAATGGATTATCGAATATGCACGGAGTTTGATGTGGCAACAGTTTAAGACGTGCAACTCGAATCCAACATCGCACGATGAATTTATTCAAGGTGCGTTTAAATATTAAGACCTTTTAAAAAAATAAAACCGCATTTACATGGGCACGGGTAAAATGCTGATTTGTTGGTTTGCTGATTGGCGACGTGTAAACTGCTGATTGGCCAGCATTTACCAAACAGCCAAATCAGCAAATCAAATGGTAAAATGCTGATTGAAATCCAGGCAAGTAGTGATCAAAGAAGGCAATACACTTTGTTGTTTTCAATATTGTTTTGATTAACAAATGCTAATTGAAATCCAGGCGAGTGGTGATCAAAGAAGACAATACACTTTGTTGTTTTCAATATTGTTTTGATTTACAAATGCTATTTGAAATCCAGGCAAGTAGTGATCAAAGAAGACAATACACTTTGTTGCTTCAATATTGTTTTATTAACAATTATGCTAATTGAAAATCCAGGCAAGTAGTGATCAAAAAAGGGTAAATTGTAATCAACAAATGCAAAACTATTAAAGCACTATATGTACCCCAAATAATGTTGTAACTACTTTTATTATAAATTTTGAATTTTGGAGAGTTTACCTATGCTGGATTAGGATTGGAATAACTGCAGTCATGAGTGATATCTGCGAGTGTTTTAATAGTCAATCAGTAAATGCAGTTGTTAATTGACCGATGGGAGGATCAATTCTTCATTATTCTTGGTCAGAAGATTTTAAGAAGAATGAGTAGAAAGTTGATGGACATTGTTGGCATTTTTCTGGATCCGCAAAAGAAAGAAAATGTGGCAGTGGTCTATGTCACAGAATGTATTTCCAGATCTATAACGGTCCCATGTCATGGAGCAAGTACTTCACCAAAACAGCATATTTTCTGAAGGAGCATCCAAATTCTGTCGTTATCAACTTTTCCAAGCCACAGAATTCTCCCAAAATACAGTCATCACATTGGCATAGTCAGTCGCAAGGATATCCAAGTGCCTGAAAGACAAGAAGAAATAGTGAGTTTTGAGCCGCTTTTTGAAGGTAGGAAGTGAATTGGAAATCTTATCTCACAAAATTGAATCTGGAAACTATTATAATGCTGTTCCTAAATTACGTCACTTGCTTACAAGTATCACTTTGCCTTAACAAGCATCTTTGTTCAAAACGATCTTTTTCAGGTGTTATCAAGAAAGCAGAGTGTATTGGGTACTGTAGTGGAGAGAGCCTGCTGACCGAATTTCTGTTTTTAATCCATTGTGGATGCAGTTTGTATGGCAATGGATTGGGCGACATTACTCCACTTGCAAAAGCCATTAAAATTTTGCCAGAGCTAAAAAAGATCTTCAGAAGTTTAAAGAGGAAGGAACTCACACAAGTGGAACTCCTCCTTAAGGAACAGGTAACAAACATAGTACACGGGATCATCATTATAAAGCTGCTTTTGGCAGTGAAAACAAGTACCACATTATAAGAGTGTTTGTGTGCATATGTGGCAGATCATTAATATGGCACCTAGCAAGGGCATCTTAGCAAGCTGCACACATGGCTATTGATTATTGAGTTTATCTCAAGCAGTTCAACATGAACTGAACATTTTTGTTCAGCAGAACAAATTAAATAGAGCAGGTGAAGAGTCAAGTCAAGACTCCATCTGATTTTGTTAGATCTACCAGCTTCCTCCATCAACTAGAGGAGGGTGCTCATACTCTTTCCATATGCTCTAGAAGGGCAGTTCTTGGTTTTGACAAGGAATTGACCTCAGAACACATTGGAAGAGTATGTCGAACGTTCTTTTATCACCTGCACTAGACTTGCTAAATACGCAATTTGCGTACAACTCAAGCTGCCACAACCCTCGTGCATACATTATAGCCCATGGGTTTATTTATTTATTTATTCCGGATATTTCTATAGCGCCTCTCGAAGTCAACTACTACTCAGAGGCGCTCCCGACTACAGCATTTGATACTGTGCCGGAATTTTCACGCCGAAGCGCCACGAGCAATTGCGAGTGAAGGACTTGCCCAAGGTCCGTACGCAGCGGCTACAGTGGGATTCGAACCTGCAACCCTTCGGTCACAAGGCGCCGAACTTACCACTGAGCCACCACGCCCCACGGGTTTGTATGGCAATGCTATGTATGTTTAGCCATATTTACCTACTGCATTCTATCTTATAGGGCTGTGGCCCATCTGATAGTCCTGAGGTATAATTAGGTCTGGGCATATATCCAACTTCATGTAGGAGGAATTGCACTGGTTGCTGATGCCCAAATGCATTGAGTTTAAAATCTTAAAGCTTATGCATATTGCCTTGTGGGCTTTTTTTCATCTTATCTCAGTGAGTTGTGTGTCTTGGTCTCATCCAGTCCTGGGCTCCTGGCCCTAGATTTCTTTTCTCTGATCCCCAGCCCAAACTACCACTGTGCAACACAGAAGCTTCGCTGTGGTTGGTCCAACTTTCTGGAATTGAGTGTGTGTCATGTGCTCTGTGGTCATTCTTTACCTCTATTTTGCAAGTACTTGAAAACCATTTTGTTAAATCCTGGTTTCCTTTTGTAACACTTGGGAGTGTCTCTGATGAGTGTCTCTGAAGAGGTGCTAAATAAATCTGTGATTATATTTACAAAGTCTGCATTGTGTGTTATTGTTTGTGAAGGCAGTGCTGGTGTGTGTTAAAAAACGTGAGTTTGGTCTTGCAAAAAGAGTGAAAGATGATATCTGGAATGCTACAACGACTCAAACTGAAAAGGTTTTTATAATCATGATATCTTGCACAGACTCGGCTGATATCAGAATCAGCAATGTTAAATAACTGTCATGGGCCTTTCTTTGCCCCTTTTGGCGTGTAATAATTATCTCAGTAGGTAAGTGATGTTTATTAGAGCAAAGTAAGCACCAGAGATTTCCTAAGCTTATATGCATAAAAAATAGTTCAAAGCACAATTACAGCACAACAGTGAATCAAATGAGATATAACAGTTTGAAATCAGATGTTTCGTTTAGTATAACAGTTTGAAGTTTAATTAATATAAGAGGTTCAAATGACAAACTAACAGCATCTATAGTACAGCAACCATAGACTACATAGTACTGAACAATTTTGAGTAATCATATTCATTATTTCTAATAAGAAATAAAATGATAATGATATTAAAATAAGTTTGTTATAGTTATGAACGTTTTATATATGACACATGTGTTCATACTTGGCACTAGTACCGTTCTTGGTGAATGAGCTTTTCCTGCTACTGGACATAGATTTGTGATCTCCCTCGCTGTATTTGTTCACTGCTCAGTCGCTTACTGTATGTCATTTCGTTCTTGCTTAAGACTTACCTTTTTCAAATTGCTTATCCACCATAGGCTGCCAGACTAATCTGGACATTGACCTAATGACAGCTTGGTTTTGATGCCTAGTGTATTGGACACCGGGAGCAGTGGATCTTACTAATTATTTTACTTGAACAGCAAGAAACCTGAAACCTGAATTTGCTGGCAGGCATCTGGACAAATGGCTGCTGAATATAGGGATTTATTCGTCATCAAATAGTATCAGTACCATTAATTGTACTATTTTGCAAATATAACACTTAAGAAAGTCTGATGGTTGAATTTGTTTGCAGGAAATTAGCAATCATCTTGATTTGATAATTCAGTCAAGGTCATTGTCTGATTTTGATGCATCATCATCGTTCGAAGATCTGATGGAATCAGTGAGGAAACTTCTGGAAGACCTGTGTGACAATCAGTTGCCATGTCCTTATCTTATTGCGGTAGTACTGTTACTTAGTCATTTATGTGTTTTCATGGGACTGAGACTTAGACACTCATGGTGGCCCTAGAGAAGAAGTAGTATGCCTTCCAACAATGGTGCCTGTAGAGAATCTTGTGGCTTCCACATCTGTTCACTTCACTAATACAGAAATTTGTTGGTGCATGGGACAGACTTTCTGTCTTAGAAAGATAGAAGACTCCGAGTGTTTTTGCATTTCATAATATGATTCAGTGCAGGTGCTCCAAGCCTTGATTTCCGGTCCCCCAAGATGTGTAAGAGACAAGTAGGATGACCAAGGTATACGTGGATCAAGGCAGATCTTCACCCACTGAACATCGGCTACTCTGGAGAAGAGCAGAAGACCGGGACAGTTGGCACAGTCGTGGAAGTGGCAAGGCTCCAGAGAGAGAGACACACTATCGGTGATGACGATGATGATGATAATGATCAAATCAAATTAAATATTCGTTTATTTGTCTAACCATTTGACATAATGCAATTGGTAACAATCATAGATAAATAAAATATTGAATAGAAATCTATCAGCTGTATCTCGTTCATTTCAAAACTAATACAAGTCATGATATAGAACCCTTGATATAAAGTTTTATCATGATGATGATGATGATGATGATGATGATGATGATGATGATGATGATGATGATGATGATGATGATGATGATGATGATGATGATGATGATGATGATGATGATGACGTCTGATATGTTGTGATGTATGCCTCATTTCACTGCCATTTGTCTGGTTCTCTCTGTTCAGTTAGACTTATTCAAATCACGAGTTAAGATTTGACTGTACAGTGTACTGTATTTTAAATATTTATTCACTTTTAATGATAACATGTATCCATTAAGTTTCATCAGAAAAGGGTTTGATGGCAACAATATTTGTCCGTCTCCCTCACTTCCCCACATTTCAACCTACATGTCTGAACACCTTCACTGGCTCCCCCTTACTGTCCGCATTCACTATAGTCCTAAGCATTTATATATAGTTTCCTATAATGTCCACTTGTTTTCTATATTACAATTTCTAGATAAATTGTTCATATTATGGTCAAAATTACTTTATTAGAGAGCAACTGAAGAAGGAAATAAGAAAGTTTGGGATGAAGAAGACCAGATGACACGAAATCTAGCAGCAGCAACACAGACTGGCATGTATGTTGCTGTTTATTATTTCTTGTATTCTACCAGTTGTGTGTTAAGGCTTTGCTCATGGTTTATGCACAGTAACCATCTCAGAGAGACTTCAATCTACAAACTACTCATCTCAGTGAAGCACTCGGCCATTCAGTTGCCATTTTACATCATGTGATATACTCGAGCAGCTTGCCTTTAAGGTTAAATTCACTGCAGTGAAGATCTGCATCTGACAAAGTGGTTCATGTTCTGTTAGGCTTCAGCATCAGTTCAGCTAACAAAGAGTGTTTCAGAGAATTTTGAAAAGTATTAAAAAATTTAAATATATGTTTTTAAACGTGTATGCATTTTAACATGTTTGTATATTTATGTTTTTATGGTAGAATTGTCTAATGGATGTAGCACTAGGATGCCAGTTCATAGAGTAGGGTATGATTCTGCATGGCAGTAGAGAGATTGGATGGTAGACCTGTTGGCCCAATGCACTGGCATTTCACCACTTCCAGGTAGACTGAAAGGTAATAACGAGTAACTTTTTAAGTCATGGAAGAGTTTATGTACAGTTGTTACATTAACCCTTCACATGAGAGACCAAATATGTTAATAATTAGTACATGGTACATAAACATATGAGTGTGTTCTATACCAAATGCAAGTACCTACACCTGCAGCATATGAAACTTGTAAATGATGGATTCTACGATGTACGCAAACAGTCTAGGCTCTTTGCCACATGTGTCATTTCAGAGCTGTCCTTGGAGTGGTGGGAGGTCAATCTTTCCATTAGCACCAATTCTTTTCCTGGAAGAAGGAGAGCTTTTCATTAAAAGTTGAATTTAATCATTGAGGTCATATTTTCTTGAAATGGTGCTCAGCTCACCAAAGTGTTTTTCACTTTGCTCACATAGTACTCCAAGTTAAAACCATAGGTGGTCGAGCGGGAAACTTCCAAAAAAGTTGTTGATTTAAGATGGAATGACCTACTAGCATAGTAATGAAAACATGTAGCAAGTAGGAAACTGAGCATAATTGCAGGTAAGAAAGGCAAGAATTTCAGGGTGCCAGGCCTTTGTTAGATTTGGAGTTAAGCTACGCAAATGACAAATTCAGTATGTCAATTGGAATGCCAGGGTCACACGCCTGAATTGTGAGACGGGATAGACCATAATGACACTTAAGTGAAGCAAAGCTGCTGATAAGGGCAAATTGAATTATTAGCAGTACTCCTTTAGACCAGCAGAAATGAAAACGAACTGTCAAAAAATTGAAAACTAAATGTTTGGAAAATGATTAAATGACAGAAAACTCGCAGGAAATTTACTCACAGACTTCTTCCAGTCAAAATATGTGAAAAATACATTAGTTGATGGTTCTGCTGTTAAATGACACATGTTGGACTGGCCTTCAGGAGAGAAACTGGTGCATTTCATCTTAGAGAAAGTGTCACGGTGAGTGGCGATGCATGGACACCAGTGATGTATGGAAAACCTTCCAATATGTGCTGCTTGTTTGGGCTCTTGATATTTGGGATGGCATTTCTACAAATGAGGACGTAACTGAATGCCTAACCGCTACTGCAGCTTCTTTTCTTATTTCTTTTGACAGAATGCTGACTGGTTCACTTTTGAATGCATTTATTTCAAAATATAAATTGCAAGCAGAATTTGGAGTGGGATTTGTCTCGGAGGATAAATTTAAAAGTGCTGTTGAAAGTCTTCGAAGTCGTAAGGTTAGACTATGATGTTATGGCTACTGTAGAAACTGCTAATTTGTTAGATTTCATTAACTTTATCAAGGCAGGTACCTGCAGTTGCATTATGGTAAATAGCTGCACTGCATGGCACCAACAGCTACCTGGGTACCAGATGACAGAACTGTGTGTAAATAATGTAAAAATATTTTTAATGGGCCCAATTCTAGATGTTCTGAATAATTAATAAAAAATTCTTAAGACAGGATATGTAAAAACTTTCAGAGGTCAACTTCAGTAATATTTCTAACTTCAGTATTTCGAACTTCTGGTTATACTGAATAACAGTCAAAGGCCCGGCCACAACCAGTGCAAACACATACAAATATAACTCTGCTTTATGGAACCTGCTTATGTCGAAGTCTCGCTTATTGCAAAGGTGCTTTACTGTCCTTATCAAACTGTTGACTGGCAGATATATCGAAGTTACAGCCCCTCTGTGACACAATGCAGTTGGTCTAGCTGTAGCTGACTAATGAATAATTATCAGGTGCTTTGTTTGCCGAATGGTATGAGATGAAGACTGATGGAGGGGTTAGTCAACTGAAGCATTGTCTGATTTTGCCTTCGTACATCAGCCTCATTTTATTGACCTAAATCCTAGAGCTTCTGAAAGGTGGGGTAATGAAGACGAAGGGTGACAGTGACACCACTGACACCAGCGCCATTTGCATCAGAAGCGTTGAAAGGGGAAGTAGTTATTAGACGGTGTATAGAATGTCAGGAAACTGAAATTGGCCTATGGTCCAATTGGCTACGCTGGTTAGAGCGTATGCCTCATGCGCCTCTGTGTCCCATAACGATGGCAGTGTCAGAGATTTGAATGTCGAGCTAGCATGGTTTGTACACGGGGGCTTTAAAAGGAGTGATTTCCATTTAAATGGGCTGTGTGGTTGCGCAAGGTCAAGGTATATATCGAACCATTAATGAGATCCCTTGAACTTTGATATAAGGAAGTTTTGCTGTAATTGAATATTGATTTTGTTCTTTGTCATGTTATATTTTGTTATGTGTACTTTCTTTCACGGTTCTGTTTTTGTCTATGAACTTGGTAAAGAATGTGCGAAAAATATTGATTTAAATTAGTAACAGTCTGTATTTCTTTACAGAACACACTCTGAAGTAGCAACTCAAAAAGAATACAAAAAGAAAAATGTTAAATTTATGAAAAAATGATTTTAAACAATACTTAGGAACAAAGAATTAGGAACAATGTTTACTTTAAACAATCACTACATTAGTTTAATCCTGATGCAAAACTTTCAGATTTTTCAACTTTCAGATTTTTCGTAACAATGTTTTATCAGACATTGCATTACGGTGGTAAAAATTGAAGCAATAGGTGGAATTAACTTGAGATCTTTGTTTCTAACCTCTTTGTTTGGTCCAAAATGTGTATGACAATTTGGTGTGTGTTATAACTCATAGTTAAGGTACAGTTTATTTGGTGGTTCATGTAAGCACAAATATTTAACACCTTGCATAGCATGCAAATCTTTGGCTGTTGTGTGAAATTTAGGATCAGATACTAAAGACTGTTCCAGATTTTTCATCAACACCAGTCGCTGTGGAGGCAGAGAATGTATCTCGAACACCAGTTGTCATAGAGAAGGCAGTTTCCAGGTTAATTAATTTTTTTATTTCTTGTACAGCTGCTGTTGGGTGCCATAGAGAAGTTGGTTATCAGGGTTTTTAATAAGTAAACTGTGTATTTATATTGTGCCACTATCTAATGGCAAAGCAGCGGAGTTAAACAATTGTATGATTACTAGGTCATGGTCCGTTACAGTGTCCACCTCAGGAGAGGATGCTCAAACATGCACCCTGCATTAGAACTTAGGCAAGTGCTTAGTCTTCCAAGCATCATAATACATGATTATGGTAATGTAATTTTTGGGTTAAAACACACAAAGTGTAGCATTTATTGTCATGTGTTCTCAAAAAGGATTAACTTTAACAAGCATATATGATTATATGTATAACCTGCACCTAATTAATTTGTAAATCTTAAATAACATGCAGGTTGGAAATCTCGAAACCCTTTCTGTAATAATTGTAATTGTTATGCCCTACAAGAGAGTTCAGAACTCTGGCTAGCATCATAACTAATATGTCAAAATATGAGCTGAGCCCCAGTGCTGAAATCTTGCATTGTCTTTCTGTTCAGCAAAAGATTTGTTGCAAACTGGGGCTCAGTTTATAAATATTGAACTCTGGCCAACCACAGTATTGAAAATGACCCTTATTCCCAGACTTGTCAGTGTTCAACCAGGCCATCTGACTTTTTCCCTGGTTACTGCAAAGATTAGAACTGGTCTTGATTCAGTGTTTTGGTAGCTATACCTAGATTTTGAATTCCTTCCTGCATCTATTCATTCTGCTCAGTCACTGATATATTTCATTTAAACTTAAGACTTGCTTAAAATTTTCAAATTGCTTATTCACAATATGTTTTAGTGAACTGATCTTCAGTTATTGCACATCGTTGGCTGATGCCTTGTGCATTAAACAGTGGCACAATAGAAGTTACTAATTAACTAATAAAGTCATTCATACTTGGAATTCCAGCTATAGGTCATGATTAAAACATTTATTAATGCTGCAAAAATGCACCATCCGCACCATCTGCAGGGTAGCTGACATCAAGTCAGTTTTCTACATCCTGGGCAGTTTAACATTGCTTTGCATTATTAAACAGTTCAGTTTGTAGCTGCATTGTTCCAGAAATAAATTTGCTTGTGCCACTTTTGCACCATTTTTTTTACTATGAATTGGAACTAAATGACCCACTGTACTAGTATTTGATCGTCAAGAATGCTGCTTAAAGACTTTGCCTCTACAAAAGCAAGATACTTCTCCATTAAGACAGGAGGACTAGGAATGCGAAATTCCATACCTACTGATGTAACTAAATTACTTGCTATGCACCAGTTTAAAAGCAGATGTCTGCTAATTCTTTGAATTATGTGGTCATTTGTATAGTTTTCATTGTTGTAATCTCGCAGTACGTTCAAGTAATTAAAGTTAAGACATGCTCTGAAAACACATTAATAACATTGTCATTTGCATATGTATAAATGGGGTGGCTTTGTTAGCATGGTTTCTTAGGTTCCTTTAGAGTTTTCCATGTGAAGTAACAGTATCTCTGCATGTCATCTATGTTAAACTGTTTGATGGCAAGTAGCGTGTTTTTAGTTGTTTATCAGAAACCACAAACTGCAACATTGTAGACCTAAATGCAAATGCCACAAAATTATATACCTGGAATGCAAAACCTACAAGACTGTGAACATGAACAGATTGTTGAGCTTTCAGGATCAGCAATCACTGAATTCTGCCTCCAGTGGAGACCCGTTTGTCCTATGCTCCCATATATTGATGTGGTCATGTCTTGCTTGTTTATCAGACCAACTTTCTGCAACAGTCTTCCACTGAAAAGATGTGCTTTTGTGTTGTGAAGCAGTTCAAGAAACATTTTCAAATCACATGAAATCAAGTTTTGAATCCGTTAGGTGGCCATGTTTTAACACGTGAGCTTCTTGAAAACTATTAAAATGGCCAAATACATACATACTGAAATCAGACCCTAAGCCAGCCACCCGTCCACACATCCTTTGAAAATAATTTTGGATGGGCATAAATTGTGCATGAATCTCCTCCAGCACCATCCAGTTTCTTCTCTAAAGCCCCTACGAGCATTCAGAT
The DNA here is from genome assembly GCA_963556255.1 of Allolobophora icterica. Lineage (NCBI taxonomy): Eukaryota > Metazoa > Annelida > Clitellata > Crassiclitellata > Lumbricidae > Allolobophora > Allolobophora icterica. The sequence goes on along the minus strand of OY744609.1, from coordinate 41,620,096 downwards.
GACGTTCTGTAAGGAGCACGAGTTGATGTTAGGCTCTGTAAACAGCACAGGGGCACTGCAGTCGGACTCGTACGGTGGCGGGACTTGCGCGGTCGCGACTTCGTACACTTGCAGCGTCGGGTGGTCATGACTTCGAATGCTAATGCTTTTGGACAGGCTACTTCTGGCTAAGGGCCTGAATGAAATTACAGCACAAATTAGAGTGCAAAGGCTGTAGAGTTTCTTCCTATAACTACAGAGTGAGCCAAATGTGTGTGCCATAACAATTAATGATGAGAAATGTGTGCTTTTGTGGTTGACTGTAGCAGTTCTTTGAAGAGGAAATCAAGGGAACAACGTTCTAGCAATTCTCATGTCAATAAACGTTCTTCTGTATCTGCAAATGAGAATCCTGAGAAAGACTCCAGCTCTAGTGATGGCAGCACTGATGATCAAGACAACTTACCTGAAAAGCCATATGATATTAGTTGTAAGTATATGGATACTTGCTGTGGTTATATGAATTTTATATCACTGAAATGCAGTTTTGCTCGGTTGTCGAGAAAATTAAATTGAAATGTAAGCAGTAGGAATAACATAAAAACTTAAGTACTAAAAAGTAAGGTTTTCACTCAGTTATTTAAAAAGAATTAAATGGGGTGGTTTATTTATATTCTTACTTCAGCCTGTGTCAAATTCTGGACAGAAAGAGAGGGGTTAAGATATAGGGAGGTAAGGAGGAAATAGAGAGGGATGGAGTGAAGAGGGCAAATTTTCTAAAGCTTCACATTAAACAGAAATAATTTCCTTGCCAAGGACTTCGTCTTGTTAGTGACACAACAACCAGTTTATGGCTTACGATTACTGGACTTGGTAAACCACACCCCGATGTTTGCTTTTCTTTTGAAGCAGTTGGTTGAGCATTAGGAAGCACTTTTAGGATCTCTTGAATTTTACAGCCTAATGGTTAATGCATTACACTGTCAACTCAGAGATTGCAGTTCAAAAACCTACCAGAACAGAGACATTTCCGTGCTCAGTTTATCTCCACCAGACCAGAAATTTATTTTGAGATTTCATCTTCACTTGTGCCCCTAGCCAGCTCGATTTTAATAAGTGCACTGACCATGCGCCTCTGAGTAGTTCCCTTGAATGGGGCGCTATATAAATCCTCAAATGAATGAATATACCGTCTGTGAAAGATCAGGTGGCGAGGGAGAGGGCTGGCCACCCACTGTCATGTGCCGAGGCTTCTTCTAAACCATGGCTGTCGTTCGAGGCTAACTTAAGAGACTGCTTTCCTTTTTCAGTTCAGACTTCAGTTAATGCCCTCCAATAAACTCGGTTGTAAAATAAGTAGTCCATTTAGACACTTTGTTCAAGGAACTCGATGCAGAAAACGGCCAAACAACCAGATATGCCTAGAGTAAGAATATGATGTTGCCTAGATTGCATGCACAAGGGAGACTTCTGGTCTGTTTACTTTTGATGAAGTTTTCTTATCTTCATTTTGTGACTCTTACTAATCTTTTCATATTTAATCTTTTAGTAAGAAAACGCATGACCAGAGCACGCAAGGAACCACTGTTCCAAGACGTTGAACGGCAGTGGAGTCCGCAGAAGCTATCAAACCAGCGAGTTAAGAGAAAGCCACGAGCAAAATGGACTGAGGATGAAGAGAAAACAGTTTACAAGGCTGTCCAAAAATACGGTCTGAGCAGCTGGGCCGACATTGTCAAGACTAACGTCCTCCCAGGGCGTTCAAATGTTGATATTAAGGATAAATGGCGTACAATGGTAAAAACTGGTCGTGATAAGGAACTTAAAGACGAGTTTAAATCTGGGCTGGACAGTTCTAGTGAAGAAAACTGAGATGTGTTAGGCATGTGCCAGGGTAGTGGGCTCGTATGCTTCTTGAGGATAACCTTAAAACATGTTGCAGCTGTTCTTATGTACTGATACAATCATGCATGTGTTGATGTGTTTTTATGGGTTATGCCATTTGTATATGCCAGAACTTGGCATATGAACATGTACACCTGTTACACTGCACCCTCTTCATAATGCAAATTGTTATAGTGTGAATTCAGTTGTAACACAGCACTGGGAAACGTAATTTAATTAAAACAATGTCCCAAATTTAATGTGATCCATGTAACTGTTCTAACAGTGTGTGATGTACCTCACTGAAACAGCTTTAAAGCAGAGGTTCAGTGTAATTGTTTTACTGTAATGCCCAAACTCTTATGGAGTTCAAAGTTATCTTGCATCAATACTGTAGTTCGTCTAACTACCAGCAAAGGACCAAGCATCCACGGTCGATGAGAAAATGCTTAAATTTACACAAAAACTGGATAAGCTTTGCTATAAAGTAGGTCAACCTCCCAAGATTTCTCAACACTTTACGATGAGCTGCATGGTTTCCCAGTCGTTTTTTAGTACTCTCATCGTTAAAGCATGGACCTCTTACCAGCACCAAAGGCTTCTCAAAGATGCTGTGCAAGTGGTTTATGTATTATTTCAGTTGCATATGTGGTGTATGTGTGTATATATATTTATATATGCATGTATATATATTTATATATGCCTATATCATAGTCTATACATGTATAACAATGCTTTCATAGCATCGGGAAAACCTGGACTTTAGATATTTATCTCTATAATAGTTTCCAAGATCTGAGTGTCCGTCTGTCATAGGATAAAGGCTTCTCGAATGTAGCGCCCCTCCCTTCGTGCCTGACAGGCCGCCCCAAGGCTGGAATGGGCGCCCGAATTTGGCCCTACCTCCTTCATCTTTTCAACTCTAAACACCATCCACCTTAGCCGTCTGCATGCCTGACCCCTCTGGATGTTGACCTGGAACCGATTTTGATCCTATCCAATTTTTGACTGCTCGATGGTGTAGTGGTTAGTGTGCTAGACTGTCAATCGAGAGGTCGGGGTTCAAATCCGCGGCAGGGCAGAAATTTGGTTCTAGATTTCTGCTCCACCTGCACCCCTTAGCCAATTCAGCTACGAGCATAGGTGTAGACTCTGGGGGGTCAGCCGGGGCACGTGCCCCCCAATAATTGAGGAGCCGGGGCAATGCCCCCCCAAAAATCGAGAGAAGAATTTCTTCAAATATTAAAATATTATGTTTCAATACAGACAAATTTCTTCAGAAACAGAAAAACAGAGACACAGAACTGAAATACTATCAGAAATCCATGATGAAAACAAAGATTTATTTTTATCTTCAATATCTTCGATGTGGAACAAATTTACATGTAAACAAAACACCCATTTCATACGCATTAACGTAACACCGGAAGGCTTTGCTGACTGTCCAGACCAGAGGTGAAAAAGCTTTTTCGGATTTTGCTTTAAACAACAACAAAAAGAAAACCAAATTTGTTTTTGTTTAAAAAATAAATTTCTTATTTTTGTAGAAGTTATTTTAATAGCATTGATTAAATGATTTTAACTTTTCGGAAATCGCAACTGAAATTACTGAGTTGGAGCTCTTGTTCATGCCATTTTTCATGATTTTTATGATCCGAAATCAGAAAAACTTAAAAACAACCCAAACAACAAAAATCATAAAAACCAAAAAACCAAAAAAACAACAACAGACAACGTTTCATCTCGAAAAAAACTTGTTTTGCACCTCTGGTCCAGACCCCATGCCCACCAATATTTTGCCCCACCAATATTTTGGACAAGTTTACGCCAGTGGCTACGAGTACACTGACTCTACACTGTCGGTGGGAAGATGAGACGGCAAGGGAGAGGACTGGCCACCTGCCCTCATATGCCGAGGCTAAGAAAATGAAGTTGCTAATATTTCATACTCAGGGCTGCCTCAGGGCTAGCTTAGCAGACTGCTCTTCCTCTTTTTCTTCATTTTTTTACTGAGCGCATGTGAAGAAGCTGGTTCCTTCGACTCCACTTGTTGGGCGCTGTGGAAATCTGGAGACCATCACAATTAATGTTGGAATAGTATTTCGATTTTAGAATTTTAAACCTTGAATATCGTGTCTAGCAAGAATGACTGAAAGCTGTGAAGAATTCTGCTCATTGCTCACTCTTGTGAATTCAGTTGGTGTTTTTAAATTTAATTTTGAACTCCATGCGGAACCCCTGGCCAAAGCTCGCGCAACTCTAGGGTTCCACGGAACCCCGGTGGAAAACCACTGGCCTAGGGACTACAATGACCTTAAAACAGCCCTGGTTGGTTAGGGCATCACTTGCCAGATCATCAAAAATTGTCTACGGTACCCATTTTCCAACTAACCTAAAACTTTTTGGTCTATTTCTGCAATGCAGTTCACTATAAAACTAATTAATTGTGAGTCACCATAAAAGCATACTTGAATAACGAAACTCATCCTGAAATGAGAACCACCTCTTACAATATCTTTTGTTGTCACATCCTCAGTCACTGGAGTGCAGTCACTACAATCAAAATTCTCGGAGTGACTTTCGAAGAAAAACTCAGTGAAACCGCATGTCGATAAGATTCTTTGTTCGTGTGCTCTTCCTCGCTATTCGCTCTAAAGACTCTCCGCCGAAGGGGAATGCCCGATCAGGCCCTCTTTCAGGCGACGCAGGGCACGGTCATTGCACGACTCGTGTATGCCTCTCCGGCCTGGTGGGCCTTCCTGGGGGGGGCCGAAATAGAGCGGATAGAACGATTCATCCGACGAATAAAGAGAGCTCGTTATCTCCATCCTGAGACGCCCACAGCCACCAAACTAGCCGCCCAGTAATCGTAATCTCGAGACTTTTACAGCGCCCCAAAAAGTTGAGTCGCGGGAACCAGCTTATTCACAGGCGGTATATATGAGTGGTGCTATATTAATTCTCGATTACAATTACAATCCACTCACCACACGCGATGTAGTTGACCATACGCTGGCGCAATGTAGTCAACCATAAGCTGGGTCGGTATAGTTGGCCAAAAGGTAGCGTGATGTATTTGATCATAAGGTAGCGTGATGTAGCTGATCCAGCTGACGTCACTAATAGAACGATTCATCCGAAGAATAAAGAGATCCCGTTATCTTCATCCTGAGATGCCCATAGCCACCAAACTAGCCGCCCAGACAGACGAAAGGCTATTTCACGCCATACTTGGAAACCAAGAACACGCGCTGCGATGGATGTGCTCTGAGCGACCAAATACCGGATATAACCTCCGCAACCGGCCACACCCCTTTGCTCTCCCAGTCAAGGACAAGCGAAACTTTATTCCAAGAATGCTATACAAAGACATTTATTAATCTCAATTTAAAATCTAGTAGACACTTGAAGACACTTAGGAGCTGCCGTAGGCCCATCCAAGACACTTAGCATCTTCCCGATCCCTATCATTATTCTGTAATTTGCTGCGTTATTGCCAGCAAAGCTTGATTTCAAGAATTAAACGAATATACATACATACATACATACATACATACAGGATTGGTCTTAAACCCATTTTCTAGACACATCACTAGCTTTAATTAAATGCCATGCCAAAAATTAACTATTTGCTAAGTACAATACTACTAATGAAACCAGTTTAAAAGATGTCAACATTAACATCCAAACCATAACATGAAGCCTTGTCACAACATGTTTATTACAAAAAAAGTCAGGTATGCATAAAGGTATTGTGTCAAAATTATTCTTGAAAAACCTTAACTTGTAAAATCATTAAATGAAATAGCACATTAATAGCAACCCTTTGAAGTTCTCTACTTGGACCAGGACATTCTTTCCACAATGTAATTCAGCCACAAGACATTCCAATAATAGAACTTTGTCATCAGCAAGTCTCCCTGTAGACTACTGAAATTGTGAAGCCACCAAAAACTTATTTGTAATACATTATTGTTGTTACATTTGTTATTACAATACAGTAATACTGTTCTTATTAAATTATTACAGTATTATTTTTTACAGTGCATTAAAATTCTCAAGGTCTGTAACGGTGCTACTCTTGTGTGAACATGCTGCAGAAATTGACTAAATGAACCTGCTGCAACTGACCAAGATTGGGCAAAAGAAAATCAAAGAAGCTAAGAAAATGAGTGAAAAGCAGATTGCACTGAAGTGCTTGACAGGAGAAAATTATAATGGCAAAGAGCCACGTAAGGGGTCATCCATAACGGATGTCCGCAATGAGGGGAGGGAGGGTCATTCAAATGCTGAAAAATATTGCAGATAAGGGGATGGGGTTATGACCAGTGCAGACATCCAAATCTAAATTTCTAACTGATAGTTTTTTAAACACCTTATTGTTTCAACCTTCCCTAAGAGATGTAAAGGTCATTGAGGCGATTGCCTAAAACCGTTTTAAAAGGCAGGTATAGTTAAACATTTGCTTACTATTTATATTACTTGTGTTTGTTGTTTTAAAATGTAATAGTTGATGCAGAACACTGCTTACTTTTCAATTTTAAATAGCACGTAGGCTAGTGGTTGACATTTTAAGTAAGGTGATTAAAAATACGATAGAACTGGTAACTTATTAATGACACTAGTCACAGTGTTGGCGTTTTAGTTCATTGGCTTTGACGTGCAGACAGCTGCAAAGGGGGAAGCCGGGGCAGGGGGTAAGGTCAAATGCGGACAAGGGGAAGGAGGGGTCATAATTGCGGACATCCTTTTTGGATGACCCCTAAGACAGACGATTTGTTGCCACATAATGTCAAAGTTGACGGTGCTCTTTTCAGTCTCTATTTGTAAATCTCTTAAGAGATTTGGCTTGAGCATCTTCCCTGCCAAATGCACTTTAGTTTCTCATTTACCACTTGTTACAACTTCTCAGTCCAAGGAGATCACCTCGGGAGAGGCAGAATTCGGTCTTGACGATGAGCTGGCTGCAGTCAGTGACGTGGTCTGAGATCCGGAACAGGAAAAGTGGCATGAGGTCTCAATGTCCATGGGAAGTGACAGTGAGCTACTTGCAGCTAAAATGGGGTCACTTCGGCCAGGAGGCTATAGAAGAACAAATTTAAACATCAGCTTAGGTAGTGTTTCTTTTATTCCAACCACTTACTGGCAAGTACAACATGGTCTTTCCTTCAGTACAAAGTTCTTGTAATAAAAATGTTATTATAACAGAACTAGTGTATTTGCCCGTCATAATTATGACGTGACGACAGTGTATCATTATAGGCCTATATGTAGGCCTATCGTTGGTTAAAATGCTCTGATCGCCGTCGTCAAGACGACCGTCGTCAAGACGGCAGTACTGACGTCACAAACGGTTTCACAATAGAACAGAAGCCGTCTGTGACGTAGCGTCATACGACGGACAAATTTGCATATAAGGAAACTATTATATATTATTATAAAAGTAACGTTATTTTAATAAATGACATACACTAAAACAAATTTAAACATCGGATATCTACCAATGAAAAATCTTTTTTTATATTCATAGAATCTTTCTAATTACAAAGGTGCACCATTATGGAAATTAATTTCCCAAGGTTTTGTCCTTGATTGATGACAATGTCTTTGATTGCAGTAGAAGTAACTTCATTTACTACACATCTACCTTCATTATTTTATACTCCACAGTACTCATTTGCAGTATATTTCAGGTCTCACAAATGCTGTATAAGCTAAAATATAATCCAATACAGTTGTTTGTGTAGAGAAATTTCTCAATTGCATGCATTCTGCAGACTCTTTCCAAAGCTAGTATATGACTGACGAGCATACAGAAATGTACACATAATAAATAAATGCATATTCCTACAAATTCTACATGTTCTTGGCTCTGAGCCTAATTTTGTCCTAGATTTCAAGGTGTGAGACCTTAGAAAAACGATAAGTGGAGGTGCCTATACCTTGATGGCTTACTGACGAGTCTGAACTCTATCCATGATCCAAACTAATTTGTTACTAACATTGCTCTGACAGACTACACAAAACTAACCATGAAACCCGAGGAAGATGGTCGAAATCGTACATCGGAGTGTTCGAGTGGAGCTGAAAAGAAAGAACCCAATTAGTAATGAAAATCAGTCTAATTTTTGAACTGCTGCCGAGGTATTTGCAACTGCTGCACACGATTCTCTGAGGAATGACATGGGCATGCACATAATGACAAAATGCCTGCAATTAACCTTTTCTACCTTACTAATAAGCACTGTGGTGCACTGTGAAAGTTCTGGTTGTTTCTCTGGCCAAAACTTCCACAGTGCAGCACAGAAACTTCTCTTGGTTGGTCCAACTTTCTGGAATAGGTTGCCTGGCATCTTACGACATGAGCTCTTTGGACTTTCTTTACCTCTATTCTGTAAGCACTTGAAATCCATTTTGTTCGATCCTGGTTTTCCGTCGTTCGGTCAGGAGTGCCTCTGGCAAGTCCATGAAAGTCACTTTATAAATCTGTGATTGCAATTGCTATGTACTTGAAATAGTGGAAATCTTGAAAAAGCCTTTGTCTTGGTGGAGACTTGAACCCCAGATACCCAACTTGACAGTCCAGCAACCTAGCTGCCAGATTGTTGTGCACTCCAGGTCAGACATAATAGAACTGGAAATCCAATTTTCAACCAATATTCCAGAATCAAAGCCCACCTCTTCCATAATCAGGTCTGGGTTCAAAGTTATTTAACAGTGAAAAGGTAAATATCACATAATAAACAATCAAAAGCAGTCTGATGGTCCGATAGTAAATCCTGTTCCAATTATACTTAAACTGGTTGACAAATTATTATGCCATACAATTAGCAGAGATTTTGCCTCCATAAATGTAACTGAGGACCATTCCCTTTCATGAAAGCAATCAATCTAATCTAATTTAAAATGTAAGTTTTGTCCCTTCTCAGTGAAGACATATATATGAATAGATTAACGTTTGTTCCTTTCTCAATAAAGATACTCAAATGCCATCAAAGTTTACCATAAAAATTCATCAATCTAAAAACATGGCATATTTGGACTACGGTAATTGGAAAAGTTTGTGCAGCACATCCGAGATATCAATACATACCTGTAGAAGGCACAGTATGGTTATCCCAAATATCACCAAATGGGAGTAATGGTGGTGGCATATCATGGACAGGAAACAGTGTTTCATATTGCCCAAGAAGTGGTGCTGATTGGAGGGTTAATGGAGGTGGAAGACTGAGTTCTGAGACAATGGAATTAACTGGTTCACCCCGCCTTAGCAAACCAAAGCTAAAAATAAATGAAAAACACCAGTTAATCAGAAGACATTACATCAAATATCAGTATGCCTTCTCAAATCACAAAGATTACTCATAAGTTGAAAGTGTTTATTTATACTGGTCTATAATTAACTGCTATGTAATAAGTTAATATCCTTTCCTTTTCTCACCACTTTTGCAAGACATATTTTGCTAGTGCTCATTTAGTCAGTCACACTACATAAATTTAGACATCTTAAGCCTGATTTTATGATAGTCAAGCATCGCACTGATTTAGAATTAGCTGCCAAAGTTCGAATACTTAGAGGTGAAATGCAAGCCAAAATATCTAGAAACCTTGATATTCAGAATCAATTCTACAAGGTTCGTTCAAAATCGCGTGAATTTGTGAAGGAGATAGTTTCTTAAGTTAGCATGGCATCACAACAGCCATGCCATTTGTGGAGCATGGATTACTCAACAGGGAGCTAATTATGGCTGCTGTCTGTCGAATGCTAGAGTACAACAGCTGATATTAGGGTTATGGAATTAAAAAAATCAAAACATACGCGGAATGGCTACTTTGGAAAGAAAATAGAGTTCACAGCCAGAAACGGAACAAAACATGTGAAGCCATCTAAACTAGATGAACCAAACATAAGTTAAGGTGTGACTCTTGTAATACAAACTCTGTTGACATTATGTTGAAACATGTACAAGATGAACCTATTCTAATCATTTTGAAACGTTCCAGTTTGCACATGATTTATTTAACACATTAACATGCATGCACTAAAAGTGACTGGGAAACCATGGCAACTCATCGTTAAAGAGTTCAACCTACTTCACACATTTAGATGTTTAGCGCTGTACATGCGATTCTTTGTACCACACGTTAAAGAAAAGCGTGTTAATTAAAAAACTTTGGGGAATCACTGGTAAACCATGAGCACTTCAACAGGTCAACACTGTAAAATAATCATTTGGGTTACAGCTGCCACAGTGTATCTAAGAATTATAGGTGATATTGCCTCTGTTCGCACCCAAGCTTAGCACACGGGAGATCCGATGTACAACCCGATGCAGAATGTGCATTGATCTAAAAAAATTCAAACACTTTAGTACTATGCAAGTTTCTGTATTGGACGTCACTGCGTCTCACAAGTTAAATAAACCAACACAAAGACAGTGAAATACATGACAGTGAAGCTTGACAGTAACTACAAGTGCAGCCATTAAATACCTGAGTCCTGAATCACATTCTTTAGAAGTTGTGCTGCTGAACATGGAAAGCGTTTTTGCGTATTCAGGTAGAGGGATGTATTCAACTCCAAAGGCTGAATTAGGACGAGACCTGACAGAGTCGGTGTCATCATCTGATTCTGTTAAGTCAATCATCTCGATGTTGTCGGACTTGTCAGGAGAATCTGCAGCATAACCAAGTAACCAGCATTTTCAAGGACATACAACAGTATTATCAGTTCAAAATACTCATATTTTTAAGCATTACCGATAGAAACATATCACCCGATAGAAACATAGCACCCAGTGCTTTTTTCAGGCACCTTTTTTCAGCTACTAAATTTTTTTTATTATTTCAATAATAAAAACAATAATTAATTTAGTGATTTTAATTTAATTTCAGTGTTGTGAACTGTTTTCAGTGTTTATTGAGACCTTGCCCATCTCCCCAATCCCGTTTTTCTCGGGATTTTAGCCCTTCCATAATTGTTCAGTTCCGGAACCTATTGTTCAGTTCTGGAACCTTTTTTTCTGGAAAAAAAGCACTGCAATTACCAATCAATCTGCATCTTTGTGGACTTACCACAGATTCATTCATGGAAACATCAGTATAAACAGAATTTCTTGAGAGCAGTGAAAATCAATTTCTTAAATAATCACTGCAACTAAATGAACATTTTCAAGTAGAATTTCCAATAACAAATTTGCAAATAATCAAAAAGGTGCCAAGAACTTCAAGTGAAGCAAATTTTTAAATTTCTTTTGTTAAACAATTTAAATTAAGTTAAACTTGAAATTTCAAGATTCTGCTAAGAGGTAGACATACAACAGCCTGAACACAGCTCAGACTAACGCGTTATTACAAATTGACAGTCTGTTGCTGAGCCAACACCACATGCATGTCTATATATATATATACATATATATACACACACACACATATATATATATATATAAGTGAATGCATGCATGTGTGTGTTTGCATATGTATGTATGTAATATGGACAAGTACACAGCACCTTTAATGAAGCTCTTAACCCTTTAACGATGAAAGGAATTAGTTTTCCATACATTTTTGTGCACGCTCGTCGTTGAAGGGTTAAAGGCACGATACTTCTTCAAGCAATGCTTAGAAAGGAAAGCAACCAAATATTATTTACAATTAACACAGTAATAATCACCAGAGATGGTTTGAACAAGCAGGCTATCATCCTCTATCTTGACTTCTTCCTCCTTTGGTCGAATTGGAAACCAGTTTCCATCAGCTGAGAACTGGATGTCAATTGATTCTGAAGCCTTCACGAGTATCTCGCTAAACAATCTGCAATTGCAAGAAACAACAAACTATTTATACACTTCAGGATAAACTGGATTACCCAAATGCAAATGAATGTATGCACAATAGACCATTCATGTTGTTGTCTCTTCAAATGAAGCCTTAAGAGGTTCTGTTTCACAATACAAAATGCCTGAAAATTTGTAATGCCTCTTACACAGCTCAGAAGTGCAAGACTACATTCTAAAGTTAAATTTAATTTGAAATCCACATCTGTGATTTGGAACCTTATGGCAAAAGCAAATTTGGAAACTACACCAAGAACTGCACTATAACATTGAAGCATGAAAAGCATTAAAGCTACTGCAAACAATTGAAAAAGCAAGCACCATTCCAAGAACATTTTCCATTCACAACTCTTAGCACCTATTTATGTCTTCCTTGTCCTTTGCAATTTGAGTTGTTGCGTGTTCATAATCTCTACTGTTTTTATAAATGTTGTAAAACGTTTCCCAAGTAACCCACAAATCCAATAGATCAATATGCATAAATGGTAAACAGACCCATCAATTATCAAAGTCTTAAACTCAGCAGGTCGGTCACAAATTGGGCACGTCCACGTTGGTTTCTTCTCATTCATCTGAATAAACGTCCGTGCATCAAAACACTGAAGGTGACTGCACATGGCTGATCGACATGGAATACTCATGCGCATCTTGCCTACCTAAACGACAACACAAAAGTCAAAATTTTAAAGTCATATCTCTGATATCAAGCGCTAAAGGCCATACCAATTCAGCCTAATAATGATCTCCATTTGTCCACCTCTAAGCACAGTCAAAGGAATAACTTTTGCACTTATTCAATAACATGCTTTCTATGTATCATTAGTGAAAACTTTAAAAAATGAACAAAGGTACATGCATGGTTATAACTCTACACTGAAAGAAATGAAGTCTCAGAGAGTATAATCAGAAAGATACATAAATGAAGGCAGAATCCAGCAACATGGCAAAATGATGATGAAGATGTACCTATATATATCTAATCAGGAACACCTTCCTATCTACCCGGTAAAACCATCTCGGCATACTTCTCACTGTACCACTTTGTTTGATTCTGCTCCTGTTTTTCTTTCTGTAGATCCGTTTTTGCAGATTACCAAACTCTATGCATGCTTGCTTATTGTTACAGTAAATGCTCATTCACTCTCAATTAATCAAATGCCAAATACACACATGAGAATTATGATTCACAGCTTTCCACACACCAGAGCACAAAAACCTGCAGTAAGACAAGAATGTTAATAGTACCCGCATAAACTTCATTAGAATCAACCTCTGATTATTGTGCACAGAAAAGCGTGCACCAGTGCAAATTTCAAGGCTTCAAAGCCTCAAGGAAGCAATCTAGTTGTTGGATTGTTGCTAGACAATCCTCAAATAGCAAGAATTACACTCTTGTAGATGCGTAAGTATGGGTAAGACAAACCTACCGGACACCTAAGAGATATTCTCAGACTTGTTGTAGCAATTTCATTATCACTGCTTGATGCCAGCTTTTCTTTAACTGAAAAATTAACAAATTCCACTGTATATCTATAACATAAACAAATACAGGCTAGCATGATAATGCTTTGGCCTTAAAACCTATGTTCAAATTCCATTACATGAAACTAACAATTTGTTTTGAATCACTATGCAACTCTTAAGGGAAACTGCACAGCAGTTAGACTGTAGTTTTTTTAGTCTTGTTTCACTTTAGCCAAATGGATCAACCACAGAATTGCACATCTTTGATATTGCTATAACTGTAAGATATTCAGCATTAATGGTGCACAGAACATTGGCCATAACCTAATTTCAAATTCTTCAATACAAATGTATTGAGGAATGTATACATGCAAAGCAAGTTTGGCAGCAGCAGGTGGGTGACATAGTGAATACAAAGTTAGGAATATTCAAGACTCTGTTGAAAAGGCATACACTTCCTCAATAGCAAAGGGCTAATAATTCAAATTACCTCCACAGATTAGTAGCAAATACAAATTCTGCTGGTATTGTTAGTGATTCATCAAAAACATTCTCCTACAGAATAGTAACACGATAAAGATGATTTGGAAAATTGCAGCTACTAGACATCCAGTGGATGAAGGATGCTTAGACTACAGTTTGACAACAGCAGTGCTCATTCGAGTAACTGAGCAACCTATATCTATGGGTTACAGGGCAAGGCAGTGGACAGCCAGTCATTCATAAACCTCAGGATTTGAACCTATGCTGCAACCATGCAGTGATGAGATGTTTCAATAGAATATGTAGAGTAACTTACTTAATGCCCGAGTGTGGTCTGGGTGACGCATTCCATTCTGTTTTAGTCGCGACAGAAGAATGTCAGAGTTTAAATGTTGTGCCAAACAAACAGAGATGCAGAAATTCTACAAGCAGAAAGCAAACAAGAAGCTAAGCAGCAGAGAAACTTAAAAAATAATCAATTAATCTAAAAAATTTACTTCGATTAGTCGATTAAATTCGATTAATTTGGTAGCCTTAAGGCTGCTGAATGTAACGATTAACTAATGTAAAATTTAATTCAGCTGGGTAAACTGTTAACAAAACTCAAGCCTCTCTAGCTTACAGAAAATGTAACTGGACTGGTTTGCCTGCGTGAACGGCTGAAATAAACTTTCTGATTGTTTGGAATTTTAACTTCAGCATGTAGAATGAAGTTTTTTTGTAGAAAGAAAGTAGTAACTCCTGCCTACATTTTCACTTAGTACCTAACACACACCAAATTAATAAAATTTAATCTATTAATCGAAGTAAAATTATTTTAGACTCATTGACTAATTATTTCTTAATAAGCAACAGCCATAAAACTTCAGATTATATGACATATGAACGCGTAAGTTAGATAGATGATCAACCGGGTGAGCTTTAAACCATATTTAATCTAATTTACTGACACCAACGTTATTTCTAACTTTAGAGAGGTCCTGTAAAGATACTCTGTTTATAGTATCTTGATAAATCAGTCATGACAATTAACCAAGTCATCAGCTAAAAGTCACTGCATGCTTGCTAGGCTTAAGGGCATTTTATCACAGCTGGGGAAGCTGTTCTTAAGTGTAAGGTTCAACTGCATGACAGGAGCTTTTTGGCCTATTTAAAACTCTTTACTGTGCTTAAACACCATTCGTTTTCTCACAATTATTGTCGTCAGGTGAGAAGCATCTCTGACAAGTTTCTCTTTAAGTGGTGCTATATAAATCTGCAATCACATACACATAACTTCGATTATATTTTCCTATCAGACTTAATCAATTTATGACATTTTCCACGTGCTTCATGCAAAAGATCTAACACCCTGCAGGTTTGGAAAGAATGTGTACTTTTATTGGATTTTAAGCCGTTTGCTTGCAAATGTCTCATCTATTCGTGGGTATATTGCATCCAAGTCCACTCTTGTGATTCTTGTCAAGTTAAATGCGTGGAATTTTCTCATTTTCGATGATTTTAATAACATCTGCATTCACCACTGTATGATAGCCATCATGTGGTTGGTAACCAGTGCTCGAAATGGAAAATTTTACGAAACGGAACGCTAGTCAAAGATATGGGAGCATTCACGTTAATTTCATAGTATTTTCCACAATAATTCATTTTACGAACCGGAACGGAAACGCTAATTCATTTGACGAACCGGAACGGCGTTCCGGTCCATTTCGAGCACTGTTGGTAACAACTAAAACGAACAGTCTGGAATTTACACATGCTTCTCCTGTGAGCCTTCAGAACTGGACTATAAAGATTCCAGCAACACAGCATCTGTTACCGAGAATATCGCAGATGCAGTGTCAGGCCCTTAGCCAGAAATACAGAGTAGCCCGTACAAAAGCATTCGAAGTCGTGACCGCCCTATGCCGTGAGCGTACCAAGTCGCGACTGCCCTAAATCCCCCGCCATACGAGTCCGACTGCAGTGCCCCCATGCTGTTTACAGAGCCTAATATCAACCCCTACTCCTTACAGAACTGTCATCTGAACGCTGGCAGTGGCTCTAGAGAAGAAGCTGGATGGTGCTGGAGGAGAACCATGCACAATTTATGCACTACCAAAATAATTTTCACCCGTCCTTCGAATGGGTGGCTGGCTAAGTGCCTGTGCCGTATTATTGGGCACTATACTTTGAATATGTAGACTTCACATAATCGGCTACCAATGAACTCACCATTCTTCGAACAGTTTACTATCTTAAAGCGGACAGCTTCAGGGCCGGATTAACAATTGTGGTGGCCCTGTTCAGTAAAACTGTGGGGGGCCCAACGACTGTACACTGTAGAGTGTACACAATAAAATGGCGTCATTTTATAATGTGTCACATAGCACTTGAGTTCCGGTCAGGTCAGAGGCGTAGGCCTAACTTTGGTCTAAAAAGTGGGGGTACCAAATTGCGTGTCGTTTCCCCTTCAAGACCGTTAAAGGATTATAATGGCGCCCATTGCAATTTGGCGCCATTTATGCGCAATGCCGAATAATAATCATTGATAATGCTGATATAGGGCCTCGTAATAATAACAATAGCAATAAATATTATAATAATGACAATAAGCGTAATAATAAATATAATAACATTAACAATAATAATTATATAATAATGAAAATAAAAACAATAATTTAAAATTACTAATAATAGACGTGTTTCATTATGGAAGCGTGTGTCGATCATAATTGAAGTTACGTAACAATAGGTCTTTATTCTCTAGATTTAAACCTAATAACAATAGACTTCATAATTGAAGTGACGTAAGAATAAAATAATTGAAGTGACGTAAGAATGGCCTTTAATCTCTAGGCCTAAATCTAAAATTAAAAACAATAGACGTGTTTCACAACTGAAGTGACGTGACAATAGGCCTTTAAGCCTATTTTTTTATAAATTTTAACTTAATAACATTAATAGACTTTTTCCTAACTGAAGTGACGTAACAAAGGCCTTTATTTTCTAAATCTAAAATTATTAGTTATAGACGTGTTCCATAGTCGAATGACGTAATCTAGGCCTACTTAACGAATGATAGTCTTTTATTCTCTAACTTTAAACTTGATACCAATAGAGTTTTTCATAATTTGGTAACGTAACCAAAGCCTTTATATATTCTCTATAAGGTTATCTGAGATTAAAAATAATAGACGTTTTAACAATTGTAATGACGTAACTATAAGCCTTTATTTTGTCTAAATTTAAACTGAATAACAGTAGACTTTTCACAGCTGAAGTGACGTAACAAAGGAGGAGAATAGAGTAGGCTAGCGGTAACACAAAGTTTATCATTAGATCGCGGTTCGGAACCCACAGCCTACCCAGGGCGGCGCCTTCATGGCTACCAAACCGTGTGTTTAATTAAGATCTTGATTGCACTGTCATGTTTCAATGTCATGTACCGCGTACTTGTCAGTCTGAATTAATTAAGATTATTATTATTATTATTATTATTATTATTATTATTATTATTTTTTTGTCCCGAGGTAAACATGATCTTTCGGGCGTCACAAAAATTTGTCAGGAGACAAAAGAAAACTAATTATTCTGGAATGGTTGCATCTCCTCCGGGTCGGGCTCGACTAAATTATTATTATTATTATTATTTATTCTCTGAATGTAAACTTATAATAACAATACATTCTTCATAATTGAAGTGACGTAACAAATGCCTTTATTCTCTAAATCTAAAAATTACTAAATAATGTGTTTCATAATTGAAGTGACATAACCAGAGGCGAAACTTTGGTCTAAAAAGTTGGGGGTACCAATTTCTTACATACACGAATCAAGGCTGAGACTGCGATCTCTGGGGAGGCACAATAATAAAATATTGATTGGCAGTGTTCAAAAAGTGGGGGGTACGGTACTCCCCAGTCCAAAAAGTGGGGGGTACGGGTACCCCTCGTACCCCCACAAATTAGCCTACGCCTATGGACATAATTAAAACTTACAGGCCTACAATAGACATGTTTCATAATAAAAGTGAAGTAAAAAGGGCCTTTATTCTTAAAATTTAAATTTGTTAACAAAAAACGCGTTTCGTAATTGAAATGATGTAACAATAGGCCTTTATTGTACCGTCAGGTAGTGCATGTAAGTGCTTAAATAAGCAAGTAAAAATAGGTCTTACTAGCATTTCTGGCTGATTTTTTAGATGAATCTGCCTGATAATGGAAACTCCAACAGGGGCCCAGACATGTGCGAAAGTTGTGTAGGCCTATATTAAATGAGTAGTTTCGAATAATTTGTTCCGAGTTTTTTTGTTGCTCATTTTAACTATTAGACTTAACAAATAACAATGATTATAAAATAATGAAAAAATTTCTTTTCCATGTGTGGGGGCCCCTCAAGTGTGGGGCCCCTGTTCGGCCGAACATGTTGAACATGCCTTAATCCGCCTCTGGACAGCTTTAAGATGGTAGAGCTCTTCCTGATCCAACAACAGTAAAGATTTACATCAACTGTATAGTTTGTAAAATGAGAGCATCTGACTTGCATTATTAAAAGGTTAATTACTTACTTACTTAAGAATATGTCACATATTTATCTTACCATTGTATGTATGTATGTATGTATGTATGTATGTAATTATGTATGTATGTATGTATATATGTATGTATGCAAGTATTTGTATGTGACCTTTGAAGAACCTCTCAAATGTGCTACAACATGGCCATCTAACAGCTAAAAAATGCATCCTCACGAGACTTACCCTGATATGATCAGCAGACCAAGTAACACTAATGACATTGGCTGCGGTAGGTGACAGTATGCAGATGTGCGTGATATTGACTGGGCGGCCAGGACGCTTTGGTTCAACACCAGGTTTGTTTGTTGGGATTGGATTCTGAAACACATTTTACACAAGTGCTATGTTTCTATTTCAGTATGTTTATCAGTCTGCATCTCTCTCCGTCTCTCTATCCACGTTCGTAATTTAGCACCATGCTATTCATATCTTGCGCTTAACTACATGCCAAATGACTACTCTGGCACCCATGTAAAATTCAAGATTCTAGTGATCTGCCCCAATATAACAAGCACACTAAACTTGCTCAGGCATTGGCTATACTTCTCTAACAACCTTCAAAATACTATTCACACAAATCCTTTTTCATCTACAGCTGGCTGCACCAGTATGGATCACATCCTTATAATCTGATCTATTATGAAGAAAATACTGTCTCCAGAGCGATCATTCTTCAAAAGTATGTTCCACCAACATGAAACACGTCTGAAATTTTGGCTAGTCAAGTATGTGCCCCAGATAGAAACCCACTGAAAATGACTAAGAAAGGCAACTGATCTAATTGCTTTTAAAACCAAGAGAATAAAAATCCACAGGTTAAATGCAATGTTTTTATATAGTGATTCCATGTCCTCTACCCTGCTCATTTTTCAATGAATTGATCGGGTAAGATCCTTCACCAGCACTGCCTGTCTGCATAGGTGTCATGCCATTTAAGGTCCCCATGTACAGACCGTGCTAGCCCGAGATATAAACCTCTGAAATGAGTCAGCATCAAGAGGTGAACCACGACCCGCATATTCTCCAGCACAGAGGCACATGAGATGCAGCCTACGATCTAATCAATGTAGCTAACTAGGTTAGGTAAATACTGATACACACTACACAATAATTCAATACCATCCCAGTTTTTATCCAGCAAAATCTAAACATCATATTACTTTCTCCTCCTTTACAGTATCTAATCTAATCTAATGAGTTCTGTAGTACTGTACACATAATACCAAAGACATCTATGGTCGCTTACAGTGAAAACGCGATAGAAAAAGCAATTATAATCCATTGCAGGAGCGACATCGAAACCCAGCAGAGCAGAGAACCCGAAGTCAGGCTATGGTGGATATACAAGTTGAAAGAGTCTCCAGTTTAGATGTGAATGACATTGAAGATTGGACAGTGAATTCTGAAGTTTCAGACCAGCAACCGAGAAGCCGGAGAACCCAACAATAGGCAGCCAGCGCAATGAATGCAATATGGACGTGATATGCAGACAGTCTTAAGTTAGATATATATCTCAATATTATGCAGCCCTTACATAATAATAATATCTTTTCTTTAATTAAGCGCCTGCTAACCGCACTGCGCTGTACAGTGAACATACATATAGTAGAAATGGCAGCTACACAGGGCGCCTTACATGTATACAGTAGAAGCACATAACAGTTTTACAGGAGTCGAATACAACTGTTTTTAACGGCAGCCACTCAGGGCGCCAATCACGGCCTAACACTCACTTAACTACCGCCGCCATCTAGCGAGTAGAAGGCTGAGTAAACCTTATGGAGGGCTACGGGATTCGATCTTGGTACCTTCTGCACTCCACGCCAGTGTGTTTGTTATCCATTACTCTACGGATCCCCACATGCCATTACGTTGATAACCGACTTTAATTGACCATCAATCAATCAGTCAAAATTAATATAGCGCCCCTTCAAGGTCTCTACTCAGAGGTGCTCCCGACTCAGGCCAAGCGGGAAAAGCAGTAATCTGCACAGCCTGGTTGGAGTTGACACGTCAAAATGTGATTATTCTTTGGATTAAGCAGGTGCAAGGCTTTCAGTCTGATATTCATGGCTTAAATTCTGAACTTCAATCAGCGACTCATTGCACTTACCGGTAGAGCTGCTATTTTGTCGTTGACACGAACAGAGATACCCGATGGAAAGTTATCTTCCTGTTCACTGGTCGTTTCCATGAGTGCAAAGCGCAACAACACTTGGAGACCATACTCCACAACACAATCGTCAATCAATTCCCTACACGTGAAAAAATCAATTCCACGTAAAGTCAGAAAGTCAAAGTCAAGAATAAAGAAGCCGATCAATCAATACAATAAAATCCACAAAAAAATGACACTACGGTTAAATCTTTTCAAATTTACCAGCATAAATAGTAATCAAAACTAAAATATTGATCCCTAGTAAAGACATAATCTTACTAGGGCAACTCAAACTGTTTGGGTTAGAGGTCCTGAAGTTCAAGGTCTGGACAACACATTCCAGATTTAACAAGATACTTAATTTTTATCATGTAATGCAGTCATCTTATGCCTTTCAAGAGGCATTTAATGCTTTTAAATGCAATATAAGGTTTAGCTTTCATTTAAAGCAGAAATAATCTCCTAAACAAAAACAAAATTTATTTACCATCTGCTTGAGCAAGAAGCAACTTACTACAGTGAGATCATAAAATTAGTGTTTGAGCTGCATATTTCTGTACTGTGGAGATCATAATTATTTGATTGCAAGTTTTCTAGCGATGTGATACTGAATGTGGCTGACAAACTTAGACTGGAAATCCGTAATATCCACTTCCTGAACTTCAGTGTCCATAAGGTCAATTCCCACAGCTTCAATGTCGCAGTATATCAGACAAAAGCTCAGCACCTTCAAGCTGCCTGAGTGACGGAAAAATAGCTTGCTCTCCAGTCCGAAAAACAGCAACAGAGGAAAAATTGAGAGTGAGTTAGCAAGCTTTAGCTTTTCTAGCACATGGACAGTAGAAAATATTTAGGTTAAATGGGTTGTATGCAATAAACATGAAAAACTTTTCTGTTTCTGGTACCTTTGCATGATCCATAATGGCAAGCTTGACAATTCAGATTGTGGGCCATGGGCTGCCATTTGAGTTGCCCTGACCTAATCATTTTCAACATGTGACTTAACAGGAAGCTGTTACTCTTCAGCAGGCAACTTGTGTTTATGTCACACAACATTTACGTACAGAAGCACATATATTTACATAAATGCATGAAGCGAATAAACCTAGATTTCAGTGCCTACTTGGATGCACCGATGTCTTCAGTTTGCTGTGGAGTAAGATGGAATGTGAATGTGTTGGCCTGTAATCGCGACATCCCTTTTGGTGCTGGAAAACAATTTATCACCCACAGTTAATCAAGATAAAGGTATTCCGTGAGTAAGCTGATGCTTTGCGCTTAGCTTCAGAGTAGCACTTTAGAAATTTGGAGCTTATTCATCATAACAACAGTACACCAATTCAGAGCCTTATTGGTTGCAGTCTCTGTAAACTTGATGTGGCAGTTCATCCAGACAGTCCTCCTAATGAAAAGTGTAGAATAGATAAGGTTAAGTAATTTCTTATTTTGTTTTACATATAATTCTAATTTATTGCCAATATTATATAAAATATTCAAGGTCATGCTGCATCACATTGAAAATGACGCATAAAAGCCATGGCAAACTTGTAATTACTCAAAGCAACATTTCATGCATGGTATAGTAGTCTAAGATCTCTCTGTAGATGTGCAAACATTACAAATGCTGACAACCAGTCAAAAACAAACATTTCTGTCACTCTAGTAGTTTTATTTCCCAACTTCAATGATCCAAGTCCATTGCAAATGTTATACAATACAATACAAACTCTTCAATGTTATACAATACAATACATATTGTCCTCCATCGAAAGTTCGACAGTGCAGACATGACCACACGACAGAGCATCGATGGCACTGTGCAATTGTAACTGAAGGTCCCTACACAGCAACTCCACGATTGGAGGCTCGAACTTGTACCTTCCGCATTACAAGGTGAGCGCTCTAACCAATCAGCTACTGCGCTCCACATGACGACTGTTGTACCAGTATCCAACAAAGTTACCTTTCTAACTCAGTCTTATACAAACGAGTTTTCTAATACTTCTCATCTTCTTCTCTTGAGTACAGGTTGCTTATTCTCAGCATCTCAACTCTTTAACAATGATGACAATTTTCACCTAGGCTGTAATGACAACAATCACCCTCCTAGGCCATAATAACAAGATGTTTTGCCAATGCTAGGCCTTCAGCGTAAACAGTTTGGAACTCTTCACTAAACTGTAAATGGTAAACACGTTCTGTTCTTAATGCACTCCATCCAGGAACATTACTAAAAATACACATATATAGGCTCCTCTCAGCAGGAATCAGTTATAAGGCACAATATAGTGAATATACTAGTCCAAAGATGCATACAAGCCCACACACATATATCTATTCAGTGCTTTTACTTATGCAACAGCAGAATGTACAGTTGTGCCTGCAGAATAAAGTAAAGATGCCATCTATTCTATATGGTTAAAACAAACTTAAAGAATGAGTTTAAGTTAATGGAACATTTAAGAAAAGCCTACACAAACTGGATGGCTTCACTAGTTCTGCAACGAGATCATAGAAAGGCAACGACTTTAGTCGAACATCAGGATGAACTGGTACCAAGCTGTGAGAACTCGTTGTGGGAACAATACCACCAGATTCCCCTACACAAAAACAAGTGAACAATCAAACAATAGAGAGGCATTACAAATTTGGAATCACTGGTTTTAGAAACTGCACAAGCTTGGTAAAGTTGGTCATGCTGTAAAAGTTAAACATTGGAAGAATTAAAATCATACAGTCCAGCAAATTAAAATCACATCCCCAAAATAGAAATAGACACAAATAGACACAAAAATAGAAATAGACACTAAACAGTCAAACATTAGAATCCACAAAATTTGAAGAAAAACACACAGTGCAACAATAAATAAACTTTGTACACAAATTACCCAGAAAACTTAACTCATTCAGTAGCAAAATTAAATCCAAAGCCAGACTTTGCATACTGTAAATCTGCTGAAATAAACAGCATCACTGAATACACTCTGCTCAATTCACTGGAAAATCAGCAGGGTCGAGGCCAGTCAGTTGCTATAGAAAAATAATTATCACTACTTGGACAACTTCACATGAGTAAACTAGAATTAGGCTACTACGAACCCTCACTGTAACCACCTCTTCAAATACTGACTTGATTACTCATTAATTTTACACTTACTACTTGGCTTTATCAAATAAGAACTTAATTACTTAGTTATTTGACAGCTTACCCAACAAATGTGACAGCTGAAATGGAATAAAAGGAGCTCCTAAAAAGTCAAACATTAGAATCCCTGTTTGTTAAACATATTACTTTTAACTTTAAAGCTATAAATGCTGAAGTTCTGCTGCATCTTTGTGTTGCTGACCGAGTGCAAAGAAATAGCAGAACAGACGCATGCACCTAAGGTTAAATTATACACATTATACGAACAGCCCAAAGGATTCAGTAACATTTTCAGTTGTTTGGAGTCAAAATGCATTTATTAAATATACTGTAATTTCGATAAACAACCCATGGGCAGAAATTTGATAGCAACGAGCAACATACTTGAGAGTGACACCTTTTCAGAAGATGACGTCTGAGGTATTATTTTTGGAGGAACTGACGCCAACATTGAAGCATGTACCTTCGAAGATTCATGGCTAGCAGATGACGATGAGGTTGCTATATTACCACCTCTTCGCCTGAAAGACAAGATTGGTACATCAAATACAGTACTACAATAAAGTAGATGATGAATAATCATATGATTGTCTCCTCCAAAAATACTCCAAGCAACAGATTCATATGCTCCATGCCACTTAGCTCATATTACAAACTTTAGAAGTACTACTACTACTACTACTACTAGTACTAGTAGTAGTAGTAGTAGTAGTAGTAGTAGTAGTAGTAATAGTAGTAGTAGTAATAATAATAATAATAATAATAATAAAAGATCCTGTAAAAATTATAATTATAATAATTAGTCCCCAGCAGTACTAGAACAAACAACTGAAAAACCTTTCATTACAAGTTATGTGAATTTACAACAAACTTTCAATTTCACATACTGCACAAGAATTCAAACTCAAAGGTGACAGAAAATGCATTCTATCACTAAGTACTGCCCAAAAACGAACATGTATATCTTCCCAACTTACAGTCAACAACCATTTTGCCTCCATTTTCACAACATCAGTACTGTATCATGTGCTACTAACTGAATACTGGATCATCAATTCCAACCTATTTATATGTCAAGTTAGAACCTGAATAGAAATTGAAGCAATTCTAATTCAAGAAAAGCAGGCCTTAACAAAACTGCCATTAGTATAATCAAACTTTATCAATTTCATGTAATTTGAAAAGTACAAAATTCCATTACAACTTTTAAATGTTGCAATACAGAATTCCACATCAACTTGGAGGAACTGTAAAAGTTCGCAGTAGTAACTTATAATAACTCGTTCATTACATTATTTAACAAGTTCTCAGAGATTAGAGAAATACTCAGCTACAGTGCCAAATACAGTTTCTAACAGAATGCTAACAACTATATTCTTTCCATTAACTGTCAAAATAAATACATTTTTATAATTTAAAGATCTCTCACTTAGCAAATCCTAATAATGGTAACACAGATAATAATAATAATAATAATAATAATACGGACAATTTCTAGTGCCGTAACGCGACCATCGAACTGGCACAATAATTTGCTATTAATTGCTATTGCCACTTAAATGTATATACCTCTCAACTGGCATCATTTCAATTTCGAATGCATAAACCAAAAGACAGTTTAGAAATTGGCTTTGTTCCTTGGCCTATATAGTATCTGTCCCCTGCTGGTTCAGGCCCAAACAAATATTTAGTCTCATCATTGCATATGGAAGGAGAGAAACCCTACAGTTGACTTCCATCAGCAAAATAAATATTGACAACTAATGTTACTGCTACACTAAAAAAATGAACCAACCTGTTGAGGTCATTGATTTTAACAACGATCGAAGTGGGACACCCTTTGTCGATCAAACTTAGCGCTCGATCAAGCAGCTCTTGCTTGCGTCCAGCTTTTAATCGCCCGGCAAACTCGAGCAACGTCTGAAGCTCCGAAACTCGAAAACTCTTCACTATATTCTGTGCAGAAAAAACCAGTAGTATTCAAGACACACATTTGCTGGCTAGGTGATTTCGTTCACCAAGGGTGACTACTTTTCTGCAAATACAAGCAATCAACTCTACATGTTTTTATGAAAGTGTCAAGATACTTGCCTTTCAAGTACATGTCCTCCAATGGATTCAAGAAAAGTGGTCTTCCATTGACAAAGACAGGCATAATGATGCCTTCTCTGACAATTTCAGCTGAGTTCATCGATTGCATTCTGTGAACAGCAGCTGCAGGATCAACAACCTCATTACGACTACCGCGAACTATTCCAACTAATGCTCGTCTTTATTAGGGAGAACGCCAAACCATGCCCAAACTACTGATGCATCAAGCTTGCTGGATGTTGAAAGAAATTTACAGTATCAAGGTTCAGCTGTTTGGATCGCAATTAAAACCATCGGCAATCTTTCTTGGGGACTGCCACAATGCCACATGAACATATTTCTTGCAAAAGTTGACATCAAGTAGGGCATTACTGAAATCTGGATCGGTAAACCGATTTTTGGACTACCCGGAATTATCGGGACCCGGAATGTCTAACCCATCGATTATTAACAGTTGTTTTTTCAATCTACCCTGTATCTGCCACAGGTGGCCAGGGCCAGCGACCATTAGGCCCGTCAATCAGTGAAGAAATATATTGTGGTATAGGGAAGGGGTGACTAACTGACTGTTCTTCCGTCTTACTGTCAATGCAGTTGACACAGAAGTTAGCAAATGATGACTGACTAGGAATTAGGCTTAGTGTACAGATTGAAGTTCTAACACATTAAGAATATGTTATTAGTAAATTACCAATCAGAATCGGATCCGGAATCCGCAAATAATGGCCTATACTCTCCGGTATCTGGAATCAGCAAATAAAACCTACTCAGAGGCGCAAGAGACCTACTTAGGGCAAGACAATGCTCAGTGGTTAGCACGCCAAACTGTCAATCGAGAGGTTGAGGGTTGAAATCCCGCCAAAGCAGAAATTTAGTTTGAGTTTTCTTTTCCAAGTGCGCCCCTAGCAAACTCAGCTACTACAAGTACACTGAACGTACACTGTTGGAGTGTTGGTGCGAAGATGAGATGGCACTAGTACTAGTGAGTAACCAGCCGACCATAGCACATGCAGTGCATAAAAGCATGCAATATATCATACTAGTTTACATCAAATTCTTTATCATGATGGCATGATAATCCGTTGGGTACCCACTCAGAATGGGCTAGGATACCCATGATGTATGTTACTAACATTTTGACACTAGTAATTGAAATATTTTCTCCAATAAAGCCACAGTTTTCTTCACTTGTAACATATTTTTAGTCTGATTGCAACAGGTCTGCCATTAGTCTTTAAAGTGTAGCAGCTTAGGAGTGGCTGGTGAACATTTCTACAGAGCATTAATCCCAAACAATACACTCCCGTCTAGCAGCAATCTTTCAATTTACTAGATTCCTGTAAGAAATACTAGCGAACATCCCAACACAGATCAGGTTTCAAATCTTCAACAGGCTTGAAAGACTTCAAGATCCTTTACCATCCACTAGTGGTCTCTAACAAACTCAGCTATGAAATGAGTGCAATGAGTGTAGTGCAAACAGGAACGCTTTCTTACATATCTCCCTTGAAACACAGTGTCACTGAGCAGCTGCTCAATGACACTGTAAATATGTAAATCAATCAATTTATCAATCAATCACAGGCCTTGCTTGATGTGTCATCTCCTACTCATTTCATGATCAATACCATTCCATAATACTAATGCAGGGGCGCCTCCAGGATTTTTTGTGTGTACGCACAACATGCATGAGAGTCCATGGGCGGCGATCCTGGGGGAATCGAGGGGGACAAGACCCCATCTTTAGCAGTGGGGGAGAAACCGGACTCGGACCTCTTTTGAACTACTCTATGGAAAACCCCATCTGATTTGAATTGGCCTTCTGGAATCTTGACTCGGACTTCTCTTGATTTACTCTCTGAAAACACCCTCTGATTTGACGTAGCGCTCGTGAATAGGCTGGTGCCCTGTGCTTGGCATTCGAGTGGCGCTTTAGAAGTTTGGAGATTACGATTACGACTAATGTAACTTGGTTTGGTCTGTAGTATGTGTGCCCATGCACACATATTGTTTTTGCCAGTGAGGCTTATTGAGCTCATGCAGTATCACTTTCAAATGCCGTAGCAATTCGGCAATGGTCACTTCTGTCAAAATCCTTCAAAACTTGCGCGGAATTTATATCCACATTCTTATGAATATGCATCAACGCCAGACCACATAGACGATCGGATCCCATCGTTGAACGTGGATTAGTCTTGAGTTGTTCAACGCACTAAAGCTCCTCTCAGCTGAAGCCACTGGTAGGGCACATGCATAGTGAATAAAATCAAAATATTGTGTTCAGATTTGGATATAGATCTTTCGTCATAGGCTGGCAGTCTTAAAGCAGATTTTTGTTTTCTTGTCAAAATCTTTCCACTTGAATTGTCAACGTTCCAGTTTTACCGCAACATCGTGTAGTGAAATAAACTGTTCGTAAGTTTCTTGAATTTTTGTCCATTGAGAATCTGTCATGGAGCCGACATTCTGAGGTAGTAGATGTGACGCTTGAATCATGAGCATTCAACAGATGTGTTTCAATTTCTGTTCGAGGTGATCCAAGAAAGGATTGTGCAGATTAATTCTGAAGTGTTCATCTAGGCCTACACTTTGTGATGGTGCATTTGCACGCCGAGTCTGCTTGCCCGCACTAAACACTCTAGGCATCCGTACGTCAACGTCTAATCTTGATGCTAATTCTGTAGCTACGCCATGTAACTGGGCGAAGGAATCCTGTCGCTTGGTTTGCAGTTGATGAACCGCTGCAAATAATTACCGTGCGTCACTGACGTACGTGCTTGCACTACGATGCTTAGTAAGTTACCGTATTTAGCCTACTAATTCACTAGATGGTGTTAGACTGTTAGTTTACCTGAGTTATTAATTATAATTTTATAATTTAATAATGTATCACTTTTTATTGTTTATTTTTATTTCTTAGCCGTTCAGCGCTGTACGCACTTGCGTAAGTGCGTGCGCCTCGAGGCACCCCTGTACTAATGCTTTACATCTGAGCCTGGCACATAAAAGTAATGAGTAACAAAATTGCAAGTATCATGTGCAACAAATTTCAAAGCACTTCAAAACGCATGAAATATTATTTGGTTACTAGTAAAACTATTTCCTAGTCAAAGTATTAAAATGTCTTATTTTACATGATTAATGATCACAGAGGGTCATTTCCCGTTCACTCTCACCCAATGCCACACTCGCCTTTGTTCACGAGTTTGTTGTAGGATTGACTATAATTGTAGTGCCATGTATGTTGGCCTCCCCTTTTGGTTCATTTGCACAGCTTGACCACATGCTTCATGCAACTGCTAGGTTTGCTGGTGGTATTTCAAAATTTTACCATGTCTCCACTGGCTCACTGTTTCCCAGCACATTGAATTTAGGATTTCGGTCTGGATCTGGCTGGGCCAGTTAGGAAACGCTCCTGCCTACTTGCGGGAACTTTGCTGCCCCACCTCCGATTTGGCTGGCCGCAGAAATCTTCGTTCTGCATCTCGAGGTGAACTTGTTGTTCCCTTTGCGCCCACTTCAAATATGCAACATCGTGCCTTTTCAGCAGTTGGGTCGATCATGTGGAATAATCTTCCTTCTGATCTGCATGTTCTGTTAGCTAGGGACTCTGCATGCACCTTTTACAAGCATCTGAAAAGTTCTGTTCTTTATCCTAGAGTTGGGCTGGAAGCACCTCTGAGTAGATACTTTGGATGTGCGTTATATATAAGTCCAGTAATACATACACGGGCTATATATATATATATATGTATATATATATATATATGTATATATATATATATATTATATAGGTCTACACGTCTATGATGTCTTGATACATTACATATTACATAATTTTACATAGTAATTGCACCTTAATTACATGACGAACTGTTGTTCTGAATTTATGACAGACTTTAGGAAATTGAAATCTTGCTTTCGGTTTTCTAATCAGTAATGATCGCTTTTTCTCTAGTAGAGAAAAATGCGTTGTCACAAACATGCTTTAACAAAATATCACGAAAAATCCACATTAATTCCACGAATATATTGTGCCGTTCATACAACTATATGAAAACTAACTTTTACGCCCAGATCATCCCTGATGAAGCTGAAAACCACACGCGAGAAAATACCATAATTTCTCTACTAGAGAAATTCAACCGCTTCAAAAATTAGTAGCGGCAAGATTCAGCGAAAAATGAGTTTTAAGCCTAAGAAAAGCAAGGCCAAAATCTGTGTTCTGAGAACAATCATTTACAGTACATGTGCAGTTTATAAACACAACAGAATGTTGAGAAATTTTGTAGAACCTACCTTTAACTCTCTTATATTTGCTTCCGTCATCTTGGTCATTTACTAATCCACTAATTAATTCGGTCAAGTTCAAGGCCTCTTTAAAATATCACAATGCGCTTGCGCACTAAGTCAACCAGAGTTTGCTTGCAGAAAAGTTACAAGATCACGTGGTATTCTGATCTACAGAACTTCTTCAGCGCCATATTTTAAGGCATTAGTCGATAGTCATTACTGCTTAAGTTGCAAGGATAAGTCCAGTCGAGAGTCAAGAAGTAATTACACTTTAATTACATGACAAACTGTTGTTCTGAATTTATGACAGACTTTAAAAAATGAAATCTTGGTTTCGGTTTTCTAATCATGATCGCTATTTTCGCTAGTAGAGTAGGCCTAATTCTGAGAAGACAACAATTCTCAAACCTCTCCTTACACTGCTCCATTCTAGCGTCACTAAAATATTGAAATCGCTTGAGATCCATTCCTCCCCTACAGATTAAACTACCGCCAGAATTATGATAATTACTGATTTACCTCAATTTACCTGTGATCCAACGTACCTATGAATTCATCAAAACCTCAACTCTTTCAACATCTGCGCAGATCTTTCACTCAAAATGGAAAAAACATTCTTGTCCCACAAATCCTACACTTAATGATTCCTCCTCTTCCCGATATATATATCTCTCGCCGCTTTATCTCTAAGCTGGTGGTGGTGGTGGTGGTGGTGGTGGTGGTGGTGGTGGTGGTGGTGGTGGTGGTGGTGGTGGTGGTGGTGTTGGTGGTGATGATGATGATGATGATGATGATGATGATGATGATGATGATGATGATGATGATGATGATGATGATGATGATGATGATGATGATGATGATGATGATGATGATGATGATGATGATGATGATGATGATGATGATGATGATGATGACGACGATGACGATATTAGTTTAATGTTTGCAAAGTAAAAGACCATTCACCGTCAAGACGTCTGACATACATGTCTGCCTGCCTGATCCTTAATTGGACCATGACCTGGAACCGATTTTGACCGTATACCTATATATATATCTGTTTGTCGATTTTGTTTTGCCTGAGCGAATGGTCCAGTTCCTTTGAACAAGCATTTTTGCGACTAATATAGCTTTAATTTTCTTTGGGCGCTGTAGAAATCTGAATGTTACAAATGTGTCCCCCCACTGTTAAAGGTGGGGTCATGTCCCTCTCGACCCCGGCCCCCCCTCCCCATGATCGCCGCCCATGTCTGAAGGCCAGAACTGCACAGCGAATGTTTGTTGGAAGAGAACTACTTAGGCCACTGTTAAAGGTGGGGTCATGTCCCTCTCGACCCCCCCCCCCCCCATGATCGCCGCCCATGTCTGAAGGCCAGAACTGCACAGCGAATGTTTGTTGGAAGAGAACTACTTAGGCCACTGTTAAAGGTGGGGTCATGTCCCTCTCGACCCCCCCTCCCCATGATCGCCGCCCATGTCTGAAGGCCAGAACTGCACAGCGAATGTTTGTTGGAAGAGAACTACTTAATTGAGATATTGAGTTCAGGGCCAATATGAAAAAGTCGCGTCTGCCCAGGGCTGCCATTTTGTAATTGTAATTGGAACATCTATAGGCCATATAATGCCGCTCAAATAGCAGAACATTGTCAATGTTACAGTCTGATACCCAGCTGCTCTTTGCTTTCGACTGTTTCGAGTGGTGCTTTACAAGTTTGGAGATTACGATTTGGTGTAGTCAGGTTGAAAAAGTCAGCTAGATTAAGACACGGTCGATTATAGAGATTGTCTTTAATTGCCACTCTGCAGTCAACACAACTGACCCAATAATTATAACTTTGAGGAATTGAATTTATTAGCCGTCACACACACACACACACACACACACACACACACACACACACACACACACACACATACACACACACACACACACACACACACACACACACACACACACACACACACACACACACAGTTTCCTTATATGCAAATTTGTCTGTCGGAGGACGCTACGTCACAAACGGCTTCTGTTCTATTGTGAAACATAAACCGGTTGTCTTGACGACGGCGGTCTTGACGACGGCGATAACCAACGATACATATAGGTCTATAATATGACGTCATAATATCACGGGAAAATACTCTAACACTATATAGGCCTACTGCCGTCATAATTATGACGGGAAAATACACTAGTTATATATATAGTTTCCTTATATGTAAATTTGTCCGTCGTAGGATGCTACGTCACAAACAGCTTCTGTTCTATTGCGAAACCGTTTGTGACGTCAGTACTGCTGTCTTGACGACGGCGGTCTTGACGACGGCGGTCTTGACGACACATATAGGCCTATAATATGTCGTCATAATATGACGGGTTAATACTCTAACACTATATATATACTGCCGTCATAATTATGACGGGGAAATAACGTTTAAATTCGCTTAATTTAAAACGGGACTGCGTAGGCCTAGTAGCTGTTTCATTATTTTGTAACACTGAAGACTTCTGAAGTTTGAATCTTCCGAATTTTCTAGGATCATTCTGTTTGCTCAGAGCATGCATGGTCAAAGTATTCTTATCTGAATCGAAGAGGGTGTCGATTTATTTAAGCGATCAAGGGCGGTTTATATAAGACGTCGTCATGAGCACGTCGTTGCATAGACACTATGATGGATTGCGCTCGACCTGACCCATAATGTAGGTCTAGCTCTTAAGCAAGGACTTTTATACAAAGGATTGGAGACTCCTTACAACTGCATTATTTAAAGCTGTCCTTTGTAATGAAAACCATTCACCAAGATATGCCTCTTCCCTAACCATCATTTAACTCCCTAGGCTATTTTCTTAGAGACAGACCTCATAACTTTAACCTCCCTGATAAAGACTCACGAAACTTTATTTCTCGTATGTTATTTGCAAACTCAAAAGCTATTACTTCCTCAGTTTTATTTTTCATGTAGGCCTACACCTAGGCCTACAGCGTTTTACCTGTTGTTCTACGCAGAGCCGTATATTACCAATAACGGCTCTGGTTCTACGTAATAAACGAATATGAACATAAACATATAAGAGGCCATCCATATATTACGTACGCATGGAGGGGGTAACCGAAATGCATGTGCTTGTGTACGCTTGCGAACAAGGGGGGGGTCTAGGCCTACTGATAATATAGGCTACGTACGCAAATTGATTGGCCTTCAAGTGAGCTAGAGTTAAGTCTTTCCAGCTATCTGGAAACTAGCTATTGTGTAGCTAGTTTTTGAGCGATAATCGGGGTCATTATTTTGCCGTACACTTTTACCCAGACCCTCTAATTTGCGTACCACGTTTCAAATTTAATGATGACGCCGCCACTTTAGATATCAATGGTTTCGAGTTTGTCTATGAGCACAGTATAAACACAGATATTAAATTATTGGTATAAATAATTATTTATACTGTGCTATGAGCCATCGATATCTATATTTAGACGTCTAAATATAGATACTGACGCCATGAAAAAACGCGATTCCAACGTGCTCTCCTACGGATCACGTCGCTTGTTATCGCTCGATTTGTTCGCTTTCGCTGTGGTCGATATTTAGACAATTATTTGTAATCTGAAATCATACTGACTATCCATTTCAGTATTATATACGTATCAGTAACGAATGTTAAACTTCATCGCATCTATCGGTTTATAAAGTTTTGCGCTAAAAGGTGTATAAGCGCTGATTCTTCGTTGCAGTGCGGTTGTTAAGAGGAGTGCGCTGCAAGTTTACACCGAGCAAATATCTATAGACCTACACAGCAACGTAACTAGGACTTTTCTTTGGGGGGGGGGGCTTAAGCCTTGAGCATGGCGACATGAATACAGTGTTCGTACGAATTTTTAGCCGTAAGCATACAACGGCTTGATTTATTTCGGGGGAGGGGGAGGTGAGCTTCGTTGGAGAGGGGGATAAACCCATCAACCCCAATGCTAGTTACGACCCTGTTCCTCCAATGAACTCAGTTTCTACTTTCCAGGGAGAGAAACTGCTTTTCTTGGCGCTGTGAATTATAATGGCATGAAGACAAACAACCTGCTGGCAGTTCATAACAAGAATCCAAGTGCTGATCACATTATTATTGATATTCTTAATTGATAAACCAAAAGCGAACTGCACAGTGGTGAACAAGTATAGAAAAATACCAAAAAATATAAAAAATACGGGTGGCACAAACCCATACAAGGGCAGATCCAAGGAGGGGCAGCAATATTCTCGCAAAGATCCCTTATTTGAGCCACAGTTCTTCCTGCAGGGTGCATGATAAATTAGAAAAGTAACAAAGATCATCAAATCAAAAAAATGTTTAAGAAAGGTCATACATAATTTTTGACATCCATACTTGTACTTGTAATCAGGGCTGTAGTCGAGGGTATACGCGGGCATACAGCGTGTACTCGCCTCTAGAGACCGTATACTTGCCTCACCAAATATTTGTACTCAAATCTAATTTGTTTCGGTAAACTAACCCGTAGCGTATGCTCACCTCTAATTGTTTCGGAAAACTAACTGGTAGCGTATACTCGCCTCTAATTTTACCACTACAGCCCTGCTTGTAATTGTAATTGTGACAATATATTTTGCATAGCATGGTCATGCAATGGAACAAGCAGTCTGTTGCCTGTGACTGATAATTTAGCCTGGCCTTCAGTCAGCCTGTCAATGTGGTTTCCCTGAAGAAAGCTTAACTTCCAACAAGTGTGGCATTCTGGAATAAACTGCTTCTAATTTTATGGTTGTTGTGATGCAAATTTTAGCAATTTCAGGCAAATGATTAGAATGTATTTGAAAGTGAATCTGATCAAGTTGGAGCATCTTTATGTGATTTGCTTTTGGCACCAATATAAGCAATTGTAATTGTGTTTATTTATATAGCACCTCTTCAACTCATCAGAGGTGCTCCCAGTCTGATCACACAAGACCACAGTCTAACAGAATGGGCTTCAACTGCTTGCAAAATAGAGGCACAGAAAGTAGAGGAAGCTCATGTCTCCGATTGCATGGAATCCTTTTTCAGAACAAGGGCCTGACCATTGTAAGCTTCCATGTTGCATTGTGGAACAATGCGACAACCACATTACAAAATAAAGTATGCATAATTGTGATCAGGTCTGGAGAAATTCTGATTATTTGTATGTATGCATATATCTGAACTTTTATAAAATAGAGTTAAGGAATCCATAAAAAGCGCTGTGAACTGTGAGGAGTAGTTGGGAGTAATTGATTTGAATTTTTCTTAAGAACATTAAGAAATTTCAAGCTTTAGTGTATGGGAAATAATGGGTACTTTGGAACAAGTATTTTGAATTGATGTAATTGAAAGACATACATGTATCATTTTAAGGCAAAGTCGAGAAATAAAGGGCGCTTGTTGTATTTTAGTTTTAATTCTGAACAGTTGCAGGCAGCTGCTTTTGAAGATGATTGAGGAAATGTAGACTGTATTATGACCCTTGAAATGCTGAATCGCTTCTTTTTTTATGATTCTGTTCATCACTGAAATTCATTATTCTCAGTTTTCCTCTTTTCCTTCCTTTCTATAATTTTCATCATTATTGTTGGATCCCTCTCCAGAGTAGTTCAGTTCCATGACTTGCTACCAGCTGGCTTGGTCCTCTGCTTTTTTGATCATGCTACCAGCTGTCTTGGTCCTCTGCTGTTTTGATCATGCTACCAGCTGTCTTGTCCTCTGCTGTTTTGATCATGCTACCAGCTGTCTTGTCCTCTGCTGTTTTGATCATGCTACCAGCTGTCTTGGTCCTCTGCTGTTTTGATCATGCTACCAGCTGTCTTGTCCTCTGCTGTTTTGATCATGCTACCAGCTGTCTTGTCCTCTGCTGTTTTGATCATGCTACCAGCTGTCTTGTCCTCTGCTGTTTTGATCATGCTACCAGCTGTCTTGTCCTCTGCTGTTTTGATCATGCTACCAGCTGTCTTGGTCCTCTGCTGTTTTGATCATGCTACCAACTGTCTTGGTCCTCTGCTATTTTGATCATGCTACCAACTGTCTTGGTCCTCTGCTATTTTGATCATGCTACCAGCTGTCTTGGTCCTCTGCTGTTTTGATCATGCTACCAGCTGTCTTGTCCTCTGCTGTTTTGATCATGCTACCAGCTGTCTTGTCCTCTGCTGTTTTGATCATGCTACCAGCTGTCTTGGTCCTCTGCTGTTTTGATCATGCTACCAACTGTCTTGGTCCTCTGCTATTTTGATCATGCTACCCGTCTTATCCTCTGCTGTTTTGATCATGCTACCAGCTGTCTTGGTCCTCTGCTGTTTTGATCATGCTACCAGCTGTCTTGGTCCTCTGCTGTTTTGATCATGCTACCAGCTGTCTTGTCCTCTGCTGTTTTGATCATGCTACCAGCTGTCTTGTCCTCTGCTGTTTTGATCATGCTACCAGCTGTCTTGTCCTCTGCTGTTTTGATCATGCTACCAGCTGTCTTGTCCTCTGCTGTTTTGATCATGCTACCAGCTGTCTTGGTCCTCTGCTGTTTTGATCATGCTACCAACTGTCTTGGTCCTCTGCTATTTTGATCATGCTACCAGCTGTCTTGGTCCTCTGCTGTTTTGATCATGCTACAAGCTGTCTTGTCCTCTGCTGTTTTGATCATGCTACCAGCTGTCTTGTCCTCTGCTGTTTTGATCATGCTACCAGCTGTCTTGGTCCTCTGCTGTTTTGATCATGCTACCAACTGTCTTGGTCCTCTGCTATTTTGATCATGCTACCCGTCTTATCCTCTGCTGTTTTGATCATGCTACCAGCTGTCTTGGTCCTCTGCTGTTTTGATCATGCTACCAGCTGTCTTGGTCCTCTGCTGTTTTGATCATGCTACCAGCTGTCTTGTCCTCTGCTGTTTTGATCATGCTACCAGCTGTCTTGTCCTCTGCTGTTTTGATCATGCTACCAGCTGTCTTGTCCTCTGCTGTTTTGATCATGCTACCAGCTGTCTTGTCCTCTGCTGTTTTGATCATGCTACCAGCTGTCTTGGTCCTCTGCTGTTTTGATCATGCTACCAACTGTCTTGGTCCTCTGCTATTTTGATCATGCTACCAACTGTCTTGGTCCTCTGCTGTTTTGATCATGCTACCAGCTGTCTTGTCCTCTGCTGTTTTGATCATGCTACCAGCTGTCTTGTCCTCTGCTGTTTTGATCATGCTACCAGCTGTCTTGTCCTCTGCTGTTTTGATCATGCTACCAGCTGTCTTGTCCTCTGCTGTTTTGATCATGCTACCAGCTGTCTTGGTCCTCTGCTGTTTTGATCATGCTACCAGCTGTCTTGTCCTCTGCTGTTTTGATCATGCTACCAACTGTCTTGGTCCTCTGCTGTTTTGATCATGCTACCAACTGTCTTGGTCCTCTGCTGTTTTGATCATGCTACCAGCTGTCTTGGTCCTCTGCTGTTTTGATCATGCTACCAACTGTCTTGGTCCTCTGCTGTTTTGATCATGCTACCAACTGTCTTGGTCCTCTGCTGTTTTGATCATGCTACCAGCTGTCTTGTCCTCTGCTGTTTTGATCATGCTACCAGCTGTCTTGGTCCTCTGCTGTTTTGATCATGCTACCAGCTGTCTTGTCCTCTGCTGTTTTGATCATGCTACCAACTGTCTTGGTCCTCTGCTGTTTTGATCATGCTACCAACTGTCTTGGTCCTCTGCTGTTTTGATCATGCTACCAACTGTCTTGGTCCTCTGCTGTTTTGATCATGCTACCAACTGTCTTGGTCCTCTGCTGTTTTGATCATGCTACCAACTGTCTTGGTCCTCTGCTGTTTTGATCATGCTACCAACTGTCTTGGTCCTCTGCTGTTTTGATCATGCTACCAGCTGTCTTGTCCTCTGCTGTTTTGATCATGCTACCAGCTGTCTTGGTCCTCTGCTGTTTTGATCATGCTACCAACTGTCTTGGTCCTCTGCTATTTTGATCATGCTACCAGCTGTCTTGGTCCTCTGCTGTTTTGATCATGCTACCAACTGTCTTGGTCCTCTGCTGTTTTGATCATGCTACCAACTGTCTTGGTCCTCTGCTGTTTTGATCATGCTACCAACTGTCTTGGTCCTCTGCTGTTTTGATCATGCTACCAGCTGTCTTGTCCTCTGCTGTTTTGATCATGCTACCAACTGTCTTGGTCCTCTGCTGTTTTGATCATGCTACCAGCTGTCTTGGTCCTCTGCTGTTTTGATCATGCTACCAACTGTCTTGGTCCTCTGCTGTTTTGATCATGCTACCAACTGTCTTGGTCCTCTGCTGTTTTGATCATGCTACCAGCTGTCTTGTCCTCTGCTGTTTTGATCATGCTACCAGCTGTCTTGGTCCTCTGCTGTTTTGATCATGCTACCAGCTGTCTTGTCCTCTGCTGTTTTGATCATGCTACCAACTGTCTTGGTCCTCTGCTGTTTTGATCATGCTACCAACTGTCTTGGTCCTCTGCTGTTTTGATCATGCTACCAACTGTCTTGGTCCTCTGCTGTTTTGATCATGCTACCAACTGTCTTGGTCCTCTGCTGTTTTGATCATGCTACCAACTGTCTTGGTCCTCTGCTGTTTTGATCATGCTACCAGCTGTCTTGGTCCTCTGCTGTTTTGATCATGCTACCAGCTGTCTTGTCCTCTGCTGTTTTGATCATGCTACCAACTGTCTTGGTCCTCTGCTGTTTTGATCATGCTACCAACTGTCTTGGTCCTCTGCTGTTTTGATCATGCTACCAACTGTCTTGGTCCTCTGCTGTTTTGATCATGCTACCAACTGTCTTGTCCTCTGCTGTTTTGATCATGCTACCAACTGTCTTGGTCCTCTGCTGTTTTGATCATGCTACCAACTGTCTTGGTCCTCTGCTGTTTTGATCATGCTACCAACTGTCTTGGTCCTCTGCTGTTTTGATCATGCTACCAACTGTCTTGGTCCTCTGCTGTTTTGATCATGCTACCAGCTGTCTTGTCCTCTGCTGTTTTGATCATGCTACCAACTGTCTTGGTCCTCTGCTGTTTTGATCATGCTACCAACTGTCTTGGTCCTCTGCTATTTTGATCATGCTACCAACTGTCTTGTCCTCTGCTGTTTTGATCATGCTACCAGCTGTCTTGTCCTCTGCTGTTTTGATCATGCTACCAACTGTCTTGGTCCTCTGCTGTTTTGATCATGCTACCAACTGTCTTGTCCTCTGCTGTTTTGATCATGCTACCAGCTGTCTTGTCCTCTGCTGTTTTGATCATGCTACCAGCTGTCTTGGTCCTCTGCTGTTTTGATCATGCTACCAACTGTCTTGGTCCTCTGCTGTTTTGATCATGCTACCAACTGTCTTGGTCCTCTGCTGTTTTGATCATGCTACCAACTGTCTTGGTCCTCTGCTGTTTTGATCATGCTACCAACTGTCTTGGTCCTCTGCTGTTTTGATCATGCTACCAACTGTCTTGGTCCTCTGCTGTTTTGATCATGCTACCAACTGTCTTGGTCCTCTGCTGTTTTGATCATGCTACCAACTGTCTTGGTCCTCTGCTGTTTTGATCATGCTACCAACTGTCTTGGTCCTCTGCTGTTTTGATCATGCTACCAACTGTCTTGGTCCTCTGCTGTTTTGATCATGCTACCAACTGTCTTGGTCCTCTGCTGTTTTGATCATGCTACCAACTGTCTTGGTCCTCTGCTGTTTTGATCATGCTACCAACTGTCTTGGTCCTCTGCTGTTTTGATCATGCTACCAACTGTCTTGGTCCTCTGCTATTTTGATCATGCTACCCGTCTTATCCTCTGCTGTTTTGATAATCTATTTGTAGCTTGATGTTTATCAATGAAGAAGAGAACAAGACTGCATCTTTGTTTATGGTTCTTAATGTTTCTTGTTACCCGGCTTCAGTGTGCTGTGCTGACCTTTGTAAGAATGGCATTAATTATCAAATTCAGTTGTAACGGAGGTCAAACTGCAGGGAGAATGTATGGTCTTCTGTGGAATTCTGTGTATTGTCTCTCCATACAACGTGCACTCGTGCAGTGACAAAACAATGTCCCTGGCTAGGATGCCAGTACATTGGGGGAGGGTCTGAATCAACGAGGGAGATATTCTCGTTTTTTCCGTTTTACAAAATAGCATCCATCTTCACTCTGGTGTTGTAATTATTAGTCATGAATCTGCCTGATGCAAATGAGTGCTATGCAAGCAAGACTTACTGGGATGATCGCTACAGCAGTGAAGATTCATTCGATTGGTTCGTTCCTTATAAAGAATTTCGTCATTTGGTCCTAAAGACAGTCAACTTCACTGACAGAATTTTGATCTTAGGTGAGTTCTCTTCTGTGTAAACATACATGTAATCCCAAGCATCTGCATATGTTTAATAACTAACATAATTATTGCGTTGGCATGAACCTTTTGCTTTCCAATAGTTTATCTGGGCTTCAATTTCTAGTGAAGCATATCAAATTCAAGTAACTTAAGATACTGGTTGATTTATTAAACTTAAGACTTGTTGAACTGTATAATTTTTCAGAATTGCAGATTTGCTTGGTTGTTTGACAGTTTAACAAATGAACAACTTATCCCTTACCTTTTGAGTTTAAGTTCAACAGATAAATTGTGAGTTGTTCAACTAATCTGGGTTACTTTCGTCAGTGCAGTATTGCTATTACATTGACAACAGTGTAGTATCAAAATTGCTTTATGGTATGTGTTCTCTGGTGGACAGACGCTTCTGTGTTGGGATGCTATGTCAGAGTGGGGCAAAGGAGGACCAGAGGTTCATATCCTAAGTTACTAGGTAACCCATTCTGAAGTGACAAGCAAAACCACGTTTTATGGTCCCTTTATCATGCCACTGTCATGTAACTTAACAAACCTTTACATATGTTGTTTATATCGTTTCAAGGCAATGTGTCACTATTGAGGTGTTCTCAAGCAAAGACTTGTCACAGACCATACATAGCCTGCTCTTTTGTCTGCTCTTGCCTCGATTATGCCAACTTGGTTTTCGCATGTATCTCAGATCTTGAACTCAACAGGCTTTAACGCATAAAAAATTCGTTGACTCTCAAGGCTTTATCTTCTTGTATAAACTCCTTAACCTATGTGGTCAGCTGCTCTGGCTTCTTGCAGAGTTCAGAATAACATTTAAACTGGCTTATCTGACCTATAAATTCTGCAGACAGAACTTGCACCCCACTGGGAACAATCAGTCTGATGTTTTCTGTCCCATTGTTCCTTGTAAATTCAATGATCTGTGTAGGTTGTGGGAACAGCCCTCTTTCAGTCGACCTGTATGAAGATGGTTTCCATCGCATCATAAACATCGATTACTCGGACATCGTCATCAATAAAATGAAAGAGCGTTACAGCTCCTTGATGGACATGGAATGGCGTGTCATGGATATATGTAATATGTCATCCCTTGAACAGGAGTCTTTTGATGTAATTCTGGAGAAGGGGACTCTGGATGCACTGCTTGTGGAAGAGAAAGATCCATGGAGTCTGTCTGAAAAGGCAGAAATCCTGGTTGACACTGTTTTGACACAGGTCTGTTACCATTTTGTTTGCTTTTTAAAAAATGTGATGGTGTTTTTTAAACAAAATGTTACAACCTCTGCTTTGGTCAGACTTAGAACAAAGAAGTGAAATGCCGACATGTTAGCATTCAGCCTTCATGGTAACCAAGCTATAATGTGCAGTTTTACTCTGATAACCATGGTATTGTGTAACATCAGTATTTAGATACAGTGGAAACACATTTACATGTGGCCCGTTTACACAAGAATCGGCTTAACTACGACTCCTGCAACCTGTAAGCTTCCTTAGTGGTTCCTTATCAGTTATGTTCCATTGTTCGTCCAAACTTCTGAAGTTATTAGTGTCTACCATACTTTTCTGATTCTTAATAAGTTTTCTACCAGGTGTAAGTCACTTTTTCACCTTTCTGATTAACTCAAAGCAGAGGCATTGGCATACTTTAAGCTATGCCTAATGCACTTTTGTTAAAGAGCTATAGGCTGAGATGGGCCGAGTTTTTATCCGTAAGCTGCATCTTGGATACAAGTGCATAACTTAATACAAGTGCAAAGATGACTTGGCAGATGTATTAAGTGTATGAATGTAAATAAATATATAATTGGCTTTTTGTTTTAGGTATCTCAACTTTTAAAGCCTGGAGGTCGATTCATATCTGTCACTTTTGCCCAGCCTCACTTCCGGCTACCAATGTATGCATTGTCAAAATACTGCTGGAACACAAGCACAGATACAATCGGGAGTGATTTCCACTACTTCTACTATGTCATGACAAAAGGACTTACACTTTCCAGTAATGATCTAAATGTTCGTGCAAAC
Source organism: Allolobophora icterica (assembly GCA_963556255.1). NCBI lineage: Eukaryota > Metazoa > Annelida > Clitellata > Crassiclitellata > Lumbricidae > Allolobophora > Allolobophora icterica. Next base: position 41,577,863 of record OY744609.1, on the reverse strand, counting down.
TACCTGCAGCGTAAAGAGCTCAAATACTCAGTTGTACCACTGAGTGAGTCAGAAGATGAGGATTATTTGTTTAAAGGAATTGATCCTGAACAAGAGGATTAGCTGTCTATTACAATGAATTCTGTAGCAACATTTCAAATGCTTTGAGCTTCTCCATTTCTGCCTTTCCAGTAGTCCATGGCTCCAATCCATATAGCGTCACACTTCATAGGAGGCTGTTCACCATTGTTTTCTTTTAGATCAGGATTCAGTCTTCCTCTCAGAAGCTCTCTTTCAGAATGCTTCCTTTCCAATTTTTACTCTCATTTTAATCTCAGCATTGCATCTGCAATCATCTGTTATTAAACTTCAAAGATGACAAAACTTATGGGCTTGCTCAATCTCTTTACCATTGATGACAAGCCAGATGTTTCGAGTTTCTCCGGGATTAAGTCAGAGGCAGTTGGATGACATCCATGCACAAAGTGTCTTAGATGTTTCAACCAATTTATCAGCTAAAGAGATTGCACCTTCAGCTCTGCCTGAGCATTGTCAGCATACTGGTGAGCAGAAAATCCCAGGGATGAAAGACCATGGTTTATGTCTGCAGTGTAAAGGATGTAAAGCAGGGGACATACGGTGGAATCATGTGGCTGCCCAAATTAGATTGGGGACCAGGCTTAGTGAGTAGCACTAAAAAACCACCGACTGGGTGCAGTAAGAAGTGAGCACAACCACTGCAAAGGCCAACCCATGATACCAAATGACTTTTCGAAGCACCCTAAAAGAATGCCATGGTCGACAGTATCAAAGGCTGTACTCCAAAGGGAGAAAGCAAAGTTACTTAACCCCAATCAATGGCACTAAAGAAATAAGAAATAATCCCTAGTTAGCACACGAGCGAGACCTTCTGAAACGAGAATGGGTTAGTTTTGGGGACAATTTTGGGTAATAAGGAATTTGCCTCCAGTTAACATATGATTGGAATCAACACAATCTTCTCAACCATCGTCAATAAAAGAGATAGATTAGATATTGGATGATTATTGGCCATGTCATTAGCATCAAGCTCTTGGCAGTGGTAATTCAAAAGGTGTACATGTATCTTGTAAATTATTTAATTGACATTTTTCATAATTCTTTTGGAGCATTACTTTTGACCCTGAGCAATGTACAGTTTAACTGTTGTCTGATTATCCAGAAAACAAAGACAGGATTGATCTGTAACAGTGACAAGTTCAATCAAAACAAATCTGCTTTATTAAAGTGCAAATTAGGTCTCCATTATTTCCAAAACCCAAAATTCTGTACCTGTTAACAACTATACCATCGAAAATAAAATATCATGCTTGACTGGTAAAGAGAGGTCAAGAGTTGCAAGTCTTATGTGTATTCCAAGAAGATGGCAAGTAGATGGCTATATGCAAGTTTGTATGTATGTATGTATGTATGTATGCAATTATGTTAGAAGACACTCTATATACCACCTGTCAAGTACCTCTAAAAATGCTGACCACATATCTATATGCGTCTGAATACATGTGTTTATATAGCACTTTCGAGAGTCTCTCAAAAGCAGCACTGAGCTTAAGAACTGCTGAAAACTTATCAGTGTTTAAAAAGCAGAGTTACATTTATACTGGTTGTAATCTCACAGATGTAATAAACTTGTGTATTTACCAGCATATGATCAGTTATTGTTTTTCTAGAAGCAAAGACTGGATTTCTAGAGTAAATGTCACACATGTTAAAAATAAACCGCAATGTAAACTTCCACCAACAACATTAAAGTACATTAAAATGAAATGTTAATTTAAATTTTTTGAAGTCACTGCCAGGTGAAATTGCACAAATTCACTGTAACCTAATGGTTGCAGTTGATAAACATTACAATGATAATGAAGAATTTGGATAAATGCAAACCCTTGTTTCTAAAGTGCATCCTATCATAAATGATATATGGAATTAGAAAGAACACATACAACAAAACATATTAGTTTTGCCAGTGGTTGCTGAACCCCTTCATTTCTATTAGCCTCAAGCAGTACCTCTGTATTTGCCATTCTCTCCTGAAATGCTTCATTCACTGTCTATCTTGAGCCCTCCTTTGCAATATTCAGAAAAATATCAGCTGAATCATAAACACATTCTACTTTTGCATCGAAAAGCATCGCAAATCTGGCAGCCGAAACGGATCACGTGACCACTATAGCTCATAAAGATTTCTTTTACTTCCTAATGGCAAGAAACCTGGTATTCTAAACAGCATTTCTGTGGTACTGATCAATTTGAACGTTCACATTTACAGGTAAAATTACAACTATGTCACAATTACAACACACATCAGCAAATAATCTGGAAAATGAGCATTTTTTTATCTAAATAAAAATTATCCAAGTGTTAGTATGCTACACGTGCAAGATTTATGTATTGTTTTACAGTTGAGTCAAATTAACCATCAAGTCATGACCCACAGCACTTACTAGAAATAAATGCTAGCTCATACCAATCTCATTAGGGGCCATCCATATATTACATATGCAAAAAATGATTTTCACACCCCCTTCCCCTGTTTCACCTCGTACATTTGTGGACCCCCTCCCCCATGTGTACGTACAACTAAGCTTCTCTACCCCCTTTACAAAAGTTAATTAGCTAGTCATCTATAAGACATTTATTTTACCATAGGCTACTAAATATTTTTGTTAAACATCATATTTGCTAGCTAAAATTTGTTAACTGTTATGAAGAAATAAAATACTAACAATGCTAACACTTACATTTCAAAAAGTTTTAATACTATAATCAAATTGATAAAGCAGGAATTTAGGCAGTGATTTGGTTTTTGCGTATGTACACATTTTGTCTGCCATACGCACCTGTACGCAAATCGTCTAAATCCGATCACCCCCTCATTGCTTACGTAATATATGGATGGCCCCTTACCACACTTCCTAGCTTATTAGCCCAGAACTAACAATCAATATCTACACAAGTTTACTGATCACAAACTTGCAGAGCTGCAGAAATCACTGATGGAATGAACAGACTCATTTACAACATGGATGACGTGTTAAAAAAGACAACAGAAAGGCACACGAAATAATCATGGAATTTAAAAAAATGCAGACTTTTGCCTGCTAGCAGCTACTTAACCTCCTCCACTATTTCACTCATTTACAGACAATCCACAGATTGAAACATAGTGAGTTGTCAACATAACGTACACTGGGTTTGTGGACGCTGTTTAAAACCCAGTAAGCAGAGGCAAAAGGCTAACATCAACACAGCAATAGTCACTCGTTAGTAGTCGTTACACCCAGATGACATACGATATCCTCCAGTGACGTCCATGATAAACAAGGTTTCAGCATCATGTACTAAACCGACAGAAACTGTTAAAGCCATTTCATATTTGAAAACATGACCCAATCTTAACATCCAAATAAAACTAAATTTAAGCAACAGCATTATTCCACTGTGGTTGATATCTGTATTAGAGTATGTAATCTTTCGCACAGTGCTCCTCAGACAGCAAAACAGAAGTTTGACTGGAGACATTTGACATTATACGTACAGCTGTTGTTAGTTAGTAGAGTCCCGTCATCTGAATAAAAGCACAAAATTGAGATTTTACAAGTCATTAGGAAAATCCATTGTTCATTTTTCAAGAGTGATTTACAATCACATTGGCAATAGATGTTCATCCAAGTCCTCGCCATCGTTGGCGCTCTCAATCTGGTTGTCGCCGATTCCGTGGTATGGCTTGGCTTCTGTATAGCGATTGCGAGAACAGCGACAGATGAGGTCGCAACCATCCTGCACAAGTACACGTATCATACATATGATTATGTGTTAGCATTACATTTTCTAATAACATTCAGCATAGGTTTTTCTTGGACTAAAAACAAGTTACGGCGCTGTATAAATTGTCGTTATTATTATCATTACGTGACATAACCTAGCCTACTGTAATGACATCTACAATACCATAATTGATAGTTGCTTCAAGTAAAATTGCAGTCAAAACTCATAATCTGGTTGAGAAGCCATGTTGAATTCAATAAGTTAGAGCAGCGTTTCCCAAAGTGGGTTCCAGGGTGAACACAAGGGTTCCGCGAAAAGTTGTAATTTAAAAGAATTTTCATTGAGAAATTTCATTGGAATAAAACATTACAAGCAGTTTTAAAATATACGCAAAAAGTTTTATAAAAGTTTAAAACTGCCGTCAGTCGTCTCAGTTGTATTTTGTCCCCATTGAGCGATAATCCAGACTTTCAATGACCTTTAGCTATCCAGTAATTATAAAGAATTGTAGATTTTAGAGGTCACTGCAGGGACCTATGTAGGTCAGAGCTGTTAGTCTGAATAGGGACGTAGCCATCTTTGTTATCGTTACTTCGACGAAACGAATCCGAAACTGATTTAACGCAGAAGTTTTATAAAGTACAGCCGAGTCTGATAATCGTAGGCCTACTACAGTATTAGCAATTAATTTGTTTAAGTTGCTGGTATAAAAATCTGACCTAGAGCGTTGGCTCAAAAGGAAGGAAATTTAAGGATTCTGGGCTTATGTTCAAACTAGTATTATGTGGACTGATTCCAACCTCATATGAGTTTTAGTTGAAAAGGATTGTGTTCTCAACCAAAACAGTCGTTAAAAAATTGCAGATCACATTTACGACCCAGAACCGAACTTGGTTAAATACTTTCCTCCCATGAAGGGTGATTTTAATTGGATTCGAAACACTTTCAAAGTAGTCGAAAACCAGCAAACTTTTGTAATAAGGATTATGATCTTCTTATTGAGACAACGTCGGACTCGCACTATATGAAGCAGACTTTCACTTTAATTGATCGGTTTCTGGAGCGGGCCAATTAAAGAATACCCCACTGTCGCGAAATGTGCAGTTAGCGTGCTTCTGCCATTTGTCACAACGCATAAATTTGTGAGAGACTGGATTCTCATAGTAGGCTATACTGCAACGAAAACCGCATATAGAAATTGACTAAGTGCTGCACGCACTTGACATCAGAATCCAGCTTTCTAGCATTAAACCAAATATAAAAAATTGGCACGAGAAAAACAAAAACAATACACATACTAAAACTTCATCAACTCCCAATATTGTGCTCCATAAGTCTTGGTCTTAAACACTGCACACTTTATCATTTGATATAATAGAAAATAATTTGTTTTCTAAAGCACCTTATATGGGTATGTGTGTTTAGTTAGGCCTATTAGTAGGCCCTATGCTTCTCAGGCGCTACGTATGCCTAAATACGTTTAGTTTAGGTTGGGGTTCCGCCATAATATGAAAAGATGACAAGGGTTCCGTGGCCAAAAAAGTTTGGGAAACGCTGAGTTAGAGAAACCAGAACTTAAGCTATGAAGATAAACAATTTGAAACTAACGAGTCTTGAATTTAGACCTGAGCGATTTCAAAGAAACGACAGAAAGAATTGAAATGGGCAACAAATTCTAAAGCATTGGACCAGCTGCCATACGGCTCCAGAACCCAACACTGTTCATGTGCAAGCACAAGAAGAGTCACAGTGACAATAGATCAAGTGCAGAATTTATTAGTATGAGAGGTAAGCAAAACTAGAATATAGACTGGCTAATATAAATGTAGTACTTTGTGAACTAAGATTTTAAACCGGACTTTCTGATCAAGTCCACATGCTTTGGACCTCTCCCTCCACCCTTGACCCTTCTAAGCCTTTGGCATTAGCCTCCTCATACCCTGGACATTTAAAGTGATATTTAGAACACAAGTAAATAACCTTTTATCAACACAAGACAAATGCTCACATTTGCAAAAATCAGTTGCCATAGTTACATTAGTGTCAGCCATGAAAAACCCAAATACGTTCCATACAGCAGCAGTTTTCCAGTTTGAAAATCATGGAAAGCACGCTGATATGTTAAAACTTGTCATTTCATAGTTAAACCCCAAATGACATCATGATAATTTTTTACTAAAGTAAATCTTGCTACTAACTAAAAACAACTAAAAATACTGTTCCTGTACCCCAGTGAAGACGTCTGCACTTCAACAGACTGTCGTACCAAAGGAATTGATTTTCCTCTAACTGAAATGTTACACTTAAAATCTGTCTCGATAGTCTGAAATCTAATATTCGATCCAAATATATAGTGCAAAAGAGGATAAAATGAACAGACTTCTGTGACACACCCCAACAAGTCCTTATATGCAATGTTCTGGGGGTCATAATAAACAATAGAAAATTTGAAACTGGAAAGTTGTACTATTTTTACTTCAGTAAGAAGTTATTTTACCTTAAATTACATCTAAAGATCAAGACTAAATTGTAAAATTGTTGATATAAGCTCAAAGTTAATGACCTTACAATACTTCACAAGGTCAGTTGGGTTTCTAATGTTCATACATTATTTTCACTAAATGTTTTCTTTCCATGCAATAGGCGTCCAACTAGCTACTCTGCTGCTAAGACTTACCGCTTGTAGGCTGCCAAAATCTCGCCAGAATTCATAATTTGGTATCTGATTGAAGCCCTTAGCCCCTCGGACGAACCGCATGAAGAGTATGCCAAACACAAGATATGCACCAATCACACTACCAATCCTAAAATGAATTCATCATACTGCACTGGTAAAACAAGTACTACAATTCATAACAATGAATACATAAATTATTATATTATAATGGTAAATACTGCAATTAATATTTGCCAGTGGTCAAGAAGTAAATCAACAGTTATGGATAAAAAAAGGACAACACAAAGCTTAGAGCAAAAAGCTTATTTCCCAGTCTGTTCACATACTTGTTTGTAAATTCTTACTTCTACTTTTGCAGGTTTTCACACAGGTGTTTTATTTTCGTCTTTCAGTTAAGACCATTATTTCTTCCTCTACACTTATTCAGTTTTTCTTGTTTGGATCAAAACATAATCTAAAATTGCTAATGTATTAGTAATTCCATTTCATTTAACTTTATAGAACCAATTACTGAAATGGAAGTGAACTTACATTATACAGACAATGGAACCAGGACTGAGTCCCGAATCATTATCACTGACTGGAGCTTTAGAACAGGCCCCACTGTGCGCCAGTTCAAATAGATAGTAACAGTCGCCAGACTTATTCCGGTTCTCTTCAACCCATCGCAAGTTACCCTATACACAAAAACAGTAGGAGATAAAGATAATCATGCACACCAATAAGAACATGGTACAAATGAATTACTCATCTGCTTCCAAGATACTTACTAATAATTATATGGATATAGCTTACCTAAAAAGTGTTTCCTGTTAATGCTAAACACATACTAGGCCTCACAATCTCCATTTCAGATTTTGGCAGTGGAAGGATAGCATGAAATAATGAGCATATAGCATAGGAGACTAGTCAATGAGTCATAGCAGCTATCCTTGCCAGTTTAGTGTATGTAGCAAAGAACAGTGAAAGTGTGCGTGTGTGAAGCTGGAATTAGGTGTTCCAGCTAAAGAGAATGCACGTGGTAATGGTATAGGAGGTGGTTATTGGCAAAGCAAACCATGCTGTGGGGATCAAGGTACGGGAGGGAAGGGTCATAGGAGGGAGGGCAGGTAGAAATGAAATACACTGCAAGAGAATAAATGTGGCACATCTAGAGAGGCTGTATTCCAAGTAATAGTTAACGGAACCCAATCCAACCCACATTACCGTATTTTCCTGACTATAAGCCGAGGCTTTTTGCATGAACTTCTAGGGATGCATTTTATTAAAAGAAGTCACTTGTGTATGAAACTTAAAATTATGGACTACCACAGCATACAATCTGCAGTGCTGAATATGAAAATGAAAGACATCAGAAGTATTCTTGTTGCAGAGAATGACCGTTTTGTCTACTGTCTAACTAAAATATTACAGACCGAGTGTAGGATTTATCAAAGAAACCCTGTGATATGAAAGCACTTAAACCGCAGTCTGCTGCCAGACAATTTGTCCAGTTACTATATAGGCCATTGCAATCCGGTTAAGGTCCAAATTGACATGGATTAAAAAAAAGACAATCTACATTTCTGGCTACACTAATATCTCCCACTTCCTGACATTACTTCTAAGCAAGTTCTGTAAAAGCGAACGGATACACCTTGTGACCTTGTGCTCACAACCGAAATATCCCACCAGTAGACAACTTAGCCCGTGAAACCTATATCACAAGGATGATTTACTCATGATAAAACTTTCATATACACCAAAGTGCGGTTAGCAGTTGGTTCAATAAAGGATATACTTTAGAACATGCCCCACTGTGCGCCAGTTCAACTAGATAGTAACAGTCGCCAGACTTATTCCGGTTCTCTTCAACCCATTGCAAGTTACCCTAATACGCTCATCTGCTCAAAGCCAAACGATCAAATGCCAACAATTCACTTACTTACTTTTAGACATCCTGTAGCAGCTGCCGGGGGAAGATGGCAACGTGCAGGTAATACATCCACTGATGTCATGTTGAAGTAACTATGTTTTGGCAGGTGGTAGTTGAGGGTACAATTACCCTAATTTATCGCAGTACTATTAATGAACACGGTGTGATCCTGACAGCCCTGCATATTTCCGGCCTGCAGCCTCCAATCCATAACCGCTGCACTAGGTATACATTCTAAAGCTTCCTATTACATGTTGACTGCAACCAAACTTCACCCTTGTTGCATGAACCGAACATCAGCCGCATCTCCACCACAAGTTCTCTTGATTCTTTTCCACCGATTCCCCTGATAGTCACCATCTAAGCCAAAGTCTCTTTGAACGTGCATTAATCCAATGTAGACTAACTTCAAATAAGATAAAAGCTGCTTTCAATATGTCTTATGTCTGGAAATGCTGACTCTGAGCACTCCCAGTTATCACTGATTTCATAAGCACTGATTTAGCATTCTGAAGCTTCCTATTATCTCACTACTCAACTTCATGATCGATCATCGATTCAGAACAAAGTCACTCGATAGGAGCATTGCAGCAGTTTACTTTGATTTGTCCTGGAGTTGCATACGAATCATCCTTTACAACACAGCATCCACATCCTTAGACTGATAATGTGTAACTGAAGAACAGATATCCTGTCTCTTGAGAAAAGTCATCTGCTCAAAGCCAAACGATCAAATGCCAACCATTCAAATTTCTTCAAACCAGTCCCTCCATTTTAATTCAGTACATGCTAGGCAGTCTTCCCCATGGCCTAACGTAATATTTTTATGCCTTATCATAATATCCAAACTTCTACAGCCCCACTCGAAAGCCATGCATGGGGCACCAGCCTATTCATGAGGGCTGAATGATGCTGGTCTATCCGTTGATGCTGGCCATTAAATAATTATAAAGAAATAAGGGGTTATATTATAAATTGTATCATACTGCAAAATCTCCTAGGGGTTATATTGTAACCTTATAGCCATTTTATTCACTTTTAACCAACTCAATCACAGAACAATAACTGAAAAGAAATTCTGAACTTCCCTTAGTTTTGAGAGGTTCTGAATAAATAATTTTACTGCTCAAGTAGTATTTTTATCAGTGCAAGTCAATACATGATACTACATGACACAATTCAGAATCATGGTCCCTACGTACCTCGGTTTCACTTGGATCACAATTGATCATGACAATAGTTCGCCGGTCTTCACTCTGACAGTGAGTGTTGTAAATACTGCCACCTTCGTACTCAAGGTAAATCCAGTTGCCTATTTAAAAAGAATTAAACCACTGTCAAAATGAGAAAATAGTCCCGACTTGCTTACAGTGTTACTTGTAAGAAAAACAAGCTAAAAACTATTTTAGCCATTACATTCAAATCCTAATCCAATCAACTGGCTTGAACACTGCCATTATCGTAATGCTTAAGACATTAATCAATGGTCGCTCCAAGTTCAATTGCAATAAAAAATCCATTGAAAAAGTCAGCTTGAAATCCAATAGATCAGAAAAACAAGAAGTGTGGTATGCAAGAATTGAGTTACAGTAGTCAAGTATGCTGGAAACCAATGCATTAGCTGATATTTAGGATTAAGACAATGTTATGCAAATGAGATCTGTATCTATAAATATCCCGTATAGTATACATGTGAAATTGAACTGATCTGCATACAGCAAAACTTCGTTATATGGAAGTAGGGTTGTCTCATTATTTGCCACCATTGCTGCTTGAAAACAACAGCAATGGCAGCTGTTTCAAAACAGCAATGGTGGCAAATAACGAGATCAATAAAAGTTTGAGAAGTTTACCAGGATCCATTCCACTGATTTGTATATTTAACTGTGTAATGAGTAATCACGTCAGTGCTGCCAACTTTTTAATTTTTGAATAAAATGTGCATCAGTTATTAATTATAATTTATCTAGCAGTTACATGTAATTTAGCGAATTAAAACTATTAGCAACTAGCGAGCTATTGGCCGCCATTTTATACCAAGGATGGACCAACGGGCCCTTCGGGTACCGGCTGAAAATTAGCTCGGGCAACCGGGCCATGTTTTTCTAAAATTTTGACAGCCCTATATGTAAGTTCAAGAGACAACTGTTACCGGTTCAATATATCCGAGACAAAATAAACGAGATAGATATTTGTGTCAAGCTCTATATGACTCTACACAAAAGGAAGTGTACACGTTTTTGTATAGCGATCGTATGGCCTCGACCCCGCTCACGTCTCCAACGAACTGATTGGGTGAGATCCTTCACCACTGCTGCCCGTTTGAATAGCAGCCATGCATTTTAAAGTTACTGTATACAGACCATGCTAGCTTGATATTCAAATCTCTGAAGCCACTACCGGTATGAGAGCCGACACCCTGATGCACCTGAGGCATAAGCTCTAACCAGTGTAGCCGACTGGACCATAAGCCATTTTCGGTTTCCTGTAATTCACTCTATAGGATAACTACTGCCCCACTCAATGCCTCTGATGCAATTGGCACTAGTGTCAGTGTTGCTAAAACCCTATAATGATTGTAAATGCAATCATTACAAGGAACGTAACCCCTATGAAAGCGGGCGGTAACAGTCCGAATTAATAATTCTAATTGTATTCGGTAGGCAGCGGAAGAGGAGCTGGTATTCCTATTCTAGTGTATTGATGAATATGTAAGTTGTCGCCATATTGCAAGGCCAGCACGTGTTCCGTTATAAAACTTAACTAAAATACAAGCATAAAGTAATAAATAAAAATTCAGACGTGCAAAGAAACAAAGTTATAAATACATGGGTCTCTTGTGACTATGTATTATAGAGAATGTTTTTCTAAGTTAATCGATATATCTGCCAGTCAACAGTTTGATACGGACCACAGAACGCCTTCATAATAAGCGAGACTTCTATATAAGCACGTTCGAAAAAACTGAGTTATATTTGTCTGTTTTTCCATTGGTTGTGGCAATGTGGCTGAACCTTTGACTGTTATTCGATATAACCGGAAGTTCAAAATACTGAAGTTCAAAATACCGAAGTTTTACTGTATGTTCCAACCAGTTAAAAAATGACATGTTGGAGTCAAACATTTCCACAAACCAAATGCCAACAAAACGAAGCTTTCATTTCTTAGAAGTTAAAGTGCACAGCAAAACGTTCTGAGATTTTGTTTGCCAACTGGCAATGCAGATAATGTTATCTGCTCATCAAATAGAAAACATTAATAATGCTCAAGCTACAAGAGGCAAGCAAAGCCTATACGGTGTTATTTATGAACACTAACTTCCAGACATGAGTTCAGTATGTTTAATGTCTCCAATCTTTGTCTTTTTAGGCTTGTCTGTTGGCTTCAGCTCAGTCTGTATGGCTCCTGCTGACTTTAGGCTGTCATCTGTTTCACCAGGTTCCCCAACCACACATATCCCAATGTTATATTCAAACTCCTCACTGCCATCTTTAGTCGAAAACCTCAACAAAATCAAACAACATACTGACATACAAATACCGGGTTTCAAAGAAACAATTAATAATACAGTGACACAACTAAACTGGGAGCATATCCAACTCTATACAAAGATTATAACTTTGGACTCAAAACTGACAGGAAGCCACATTTCTACATAGCCAAGACATGCTGGGCTTCGTCAAACTAAAGTATTTTAGCATAGGCATTTCTAATGGTTAGTGTGCTGGACTGTCAGCCGAAAAATCAGGGGTTCAATTTCCGAAAGGGCAGAAATGTGTTTCAAGACTTTGGCATCACTTGTACCCCATGCCAACTCAGAGCTATACCATGATTACTCAGAGCTATACCATGATTACAATGACTGTAAGTAGGCAGAGACACATCGTTTACTAAGTCAGAAGGCAGCATGTTTTTGTTTTCAAATTTCTTGTGGAATTTTTACATAAATTTTGTTGTTTTAACTGTTAAATAATATTTTCTTATCCTAAAAGTTTAATTTTCTGGATAGTACGTCACTATCCGCTGCTCAGACAAGTATTTATTTCTGTGTCCTTTTGAGTTTTATGCTGTTGTGCACGTATGTTGGCTGACCTGTTCTTTAGGTGCTTCATGACCAGGATGGGCACAGCACGACCACAGCCACAATTTCTTAACTGTACGCTATTTACGTTCACACTAACAATAGCTGGCACTCTTGTAATTATCTGCATTCAAGACAACCATGAATTGAAGAACTGTTGTTGGCTCAATTATGTGAAGCCTTCTTACTTGCTATGACCGATTTCCTCTAATACTGATTACGAAGGCCTCATTATTTTGCTTGCTTTTAAACTGTAAAATGTTCATGCTCCTGCTACTTGCCAAATTTGACGGCAACAGATTTGTACTCTGCAGTCTTAGCTTCCATCTAGTAATACACCTGCATTCCTTTTTGATCTTACCCTTAACCTTTTCTGTGCCAAATGAGCCTTGTAGCGGCAATTTATTTCTTTGTAGGTCATATTTATCACTTTATCATTCACTCTACCTATTTATGCACTTAGGTCATTTGGGGTCCTGGCTGCTACTCTCGATACTCTCAACAAAACAGTAATGGTTGTGGGTTGTGAATATTTATCACCCAGCATCCTTCTCTGACTGCTGTTTTTGAGTTAATTTCAATTACTCCTCAAGTATTTCATTTCCTTTCATGCTGAAATAGTTACTATGGATGACTTTAATATTCATATACTGATGTAGCTAATCACTGCTCTTCAACAGTTAACAGCTCATCACATTTCCTACATAAAATAAAGGCCACACTTTGGATGTCTTGATTCCTCGTTCTGATTCACAATCACTTCATTCTGTTACTCCTGTTAATTTATATCTTTCAGATCATGTGCCAGGTATATGATGCATGCACTTATACAGCTTCATATTCAAATATGAGGTAAATAACCAAGGGATAACTTTTGAATCACAAGCACAGCTAAGGCCTAATTATGACATGAATTGATGACATCAAGTCTTGGATTAAACTATTGTTTGATCAATTACTGATGGACACAAAACACAGAAGCATGTGCAGTTATATGTGTGGCACTGTCAACCCTCAGCTCAAGGATGGTTATAGACAAGCCTCTTCACAACTAAATAGCAAATAGTGAAATTAATAAAGCACAAAATAAGAATTTTTCCTTAGTGATACTATGTCATTAAATGATTGCAGTTCAGTGCTTTTGAACTGGAGAAAACAACACAAGGATCCTAGCAAGACATTAGCAACAAAAATCAATTACCTTTTGCCACATAAAGGTTTTAGCATCTCAAGGGTCTCTTTATGGTCGTGGTGCTTAGGCACTTCACATAAGCTGCAATTTCCAGTCATGTCGACACCGACAACACCTGACCATAGAAGGCTGGCAGCAAAGAACAGCAACACTGACAACCGAAGAACGACATCGATTGTGTAAGGCATTCCAACAAATTACCAGTCAGGTTCTATCGAGAAACTATCTAACAAAACTCTGTAGCATCCTGTTTGAAAACACACAAGAAAATATTTTTCACAACCCTAAAGAAACAAAAGTAATGATTACAACATCAACAACAGATAGAACATCAGTTACAATAACCAATGTGTCAATAATTATGCAGATGCCTATTGGCAGCCTTCAAAGCAGGCATGAACTATTTAACCCCACCAAGAATTCAGACTATGTGATCCAAGGTTTTAGCAAAGGCATGATATTTTTTATGGAGAGCTTCATGCTGGTAAATGGTCAGTTTGCCAATAATATAATAATAAACTATCAGAACAGCAGTTCTACAATGGGAACTAAATTAACTCATCATATGGTTGCCACTATGCACATGGGGTTGCTAAGTTAACTTTTCCAATGAAGTATTAATTTTGTCAGCCTGGGGTGTCATTTAAACGCATCCAAGACAAACTCATTCTAGATTAGCCACTCTGTAGTGTCTACATTAAACTACATGAGCTGTGATAGTCAAGCTATATGGGTTATTCATTAGTCAAAACTGTCTTTGTATAGTGTGAAATCATCATTCTTTGAGAAGATAAAGGGATGGCATTGTTGGTTTGTACACAAACAGCAGCAAAGGTTTTGTGGGATATATTTGCAGAAATAATTCAACACTGATTTGGAATTAGAGCCATTACAACACAAACAGGTAGCGCCTATGGCAGAGGTATATACTCCAAGAATGAAACTGAAACTGCTTATAGTTTCTGTCCTTTCATTGTTATTCATTTTGGGACCCTAAAGTTAGACTATTCATACAAGTGCCATATTCCACCTGGCAAAATCTCAACATCTGGCATATCACAGGCACAAATTTACAACATTGCAAAACTTTCCACTCACGCTGTAAAAGTGCAACATTGCAACATTATATATCTGTGTGCTTACTAAAGCGGTTACAGCACCAGCTGTTGTCATATATAAATAAGTTAACCATTAATTACAGGGAAATATAAGCTAAAATTTCCCCACTAATTATATATACACAGATGGGTTAATTGCAGAGTTATTAGACCTGAAAGTTGGTGATCTGTTTCATTTGACAATTCAATTACATTTTACAACCGCAATGGCAAAATAAAATGCAATTTGGCATATTATTGTCCTAGTCACAGGAAGAGTAAATTTTGAAGCATTTCTTGCAATCATAGGTAGTAGGACCAACGTTCTGCAAGTAGCGTTTGTACATACAACTTATACAACTTTTCAAGCGATAATGAAAGCAAAACCAACAGCGATTTCAGGCAGCGCTGCATCAACAAGAACAAGTTTTCGCCACCAGTAACAATTTTTTCAGTAAAACGGTCAGCCCACACATGGATACAATAGATGTATTTTAAGAGTTTTACCATAAGAATCATTGGCTCATATCATCGCTGAACCCATCATCATCATGCTCTAGCAAAGAACCCTCCAAGCAGCAACCTACCAATGCCCAGATGTAAACCAAACGGTATCACGAGGATTTATGACTTCTACTGCTCTAAGCAAGTGTAAAAATGACACTGCAAAAGTCACAGAACATAACTTTACTTGGACATGCCTGGCATGAGAGGATTGAATGATGAATGAATCCATACAATACGTGGGAGATAATTTGAAAGTCTTTTCACCAAAAAAGCATGTGCTGCCACTTTTCAAACCATATATGAAGTTCAACAATGCCTAATACCTAAAAAAAGACCATTGAAGATTTGCATAACAGTGCTCTATTCGATCGAAGTCCAGGGCGGCCATATTGTATATCTGGTGACCAGTCTTGACAATTACCCAAATTTATTTAAAACCGGCAAAATATAGAAACACAATGTGATTTGAGCAAAGTAAGCCACATCATCATATTTCGCCTGTCGTATCTAAACAAATGCAGGTATACACAATCAGAAGATACAGACTTGCTCAAAATTCATTCCTAAAAGTTTCATGGTTACACTTTAACGCCATCTTCAGTGGTTGACGAGATCGACATTTTTACCCTTAAGCGGTTAAATGGACTAACACCCACAAAAATATCTGGCCAGTAGGGTTACCATATTTCCGCAGAGGAAAAAGAGGACAAAAAATCAAAATCGTATCGGCGTATATGGTGGGCCCTATACGCTACCTGGCGGTTACGCCGCTATGATTTATTTTATGCTGTCTAAATTTGAACTGCAGAAAAGTAATGTAAATGGCTTAAGACTTTTAGTCAATGAGCATGCACACAACACAAAACAGACTTACAGTATATAGGTGGCTTTTCTTGAGACAAGAAAAAATACTTCACGGCTGGAAACATCTGCAGCAACCGCTGAATAGCAGGAAATAGAGACAGCCATCGAGTTTTGCTGTGATAAAGTATAGCTTACGATACTCAACTGCAACAAATTCGCAGTAGGACCTACTCCTTCAGGTGTTCAGTTCTAATTGAGAAAAAGTTGTAAATTTTCAATGTAATTGACTCAATGTCAAGATCAAGTGTGTCAACGCCATGGTGCAGGGCGTTGTTCAAAACATGAGCTTGGCAACCAATACCAACTAAAGCTCCACTGCTTTGCCTTTTCATCTTCTTTAAATTAGCAAACACATTAGGCCTATTCATAGGCGTAGACTCTGGGGAGAGCCGGGGCAAGTGCCCCCCAATAATTGAGATGGACTGTACATTTAATGCAACAAGTGTACAATGAATCACCAAATGCCTCCCACCCCCAATATTTTGGACAAGTTTACGCCAATGGGCCTATTGCCATCACCTCTACGTTGGACACCTCCGAAAATTAGTATTGCAATTGTCTCTGCATGGCAAAGGCTATACACTTCTGAAATAAGTGATGCCTGTCCAAGCTGTCCTTTATGCATCTCAAAACGATGTCTGCAGTTTCATCTGGAGTGCTGTGCCCGTCAATGTATTTCGACTGTAAACCACCATTCTTTCAATCAAAGTATTGAATTAGAATAGATAGGAAATAACTTCACAAATTGTAGTGGAAAACCCGGACAAATGCCCAACTTCTGGAAAACCGCCCGGACGCCCGGACAGATGCCTAAAAAGAGGACATGTTCGGAGAAACCCGGACGTATGGTAACCCTATCTGGCCACAGCCCAGAACAAGGACTAGAAATATCTAGCACGCAACACGTAAGGCACCAAATCTGTTAGTAAATGCACTGGGTTTTCAGTAAATACACGGATTTAAGCTGCTAAAAAGCACAGGACTGCTTTTACAGTCATAATAGTATGCATATGGTTAAGCGTAAAAATTAAGTTCACAACACTAATAATATTATAACTTTTACAAGGCTGTACTACACCACTCAACAGACTGTTTCGTGTTATTTTAAGGCAATGAACTGTAGCGCAATATCTCACGGAAGTGTACACGTGATAAATTTATATTAGTTAACTGCGAACAGACGCAAAAACCTAAACCTTACGATAAAAAATAGATAATGTTCTATCATGTGACGCCAACCCACTGATGCGATGAAGATCTCCATCCAAAAACGTCCGTAATATACACAAAGACTAAAGCTTATAGGTTCAACACGTTATAAATGACATCATTTAGTTTCTAGCGTCATCTAGGACCCAACACTGATCACGACCATAATCTAGGAATTTGTACAGCGCTACACTATATTAATAAAAATAATCTGTTCTTTAATTAAGCGCCTGCAAACGCACTGCGCTGTACAGTGAACATACATATAATAGAAACGGCAGCCACGCAGAGCGCTTTACATACATAATTATATACAGTAGAAGCACACGATAACAGTTTTACAGGAGTCGAATATAACTGTTTAAGCGGCAGCAACACGGCGCCATTCATGGCCTACATTCATTTAACCAGTGCCATCTAGCGAGTGGAAGGCTGAATAAACCATACGGGGTCTACCGGGTTCGATCTTGGTACCTTCAGCTCTTCACGCCAGTGTGTTTTCCATGACTCTACGGGTCCCAAAATAAGCCAAGGGGAGGATTGCACTTGTTCAACGAGAGCAAGCAATGGTGTAATATTTGTACGAGGGGTACCCGTACCCCACACTTTTTGAACAATGCCAAGCCTTCCCAGAGATCGCAGTCTTGGCCTTGCTTCTTGTATGTAAGAAATTGGTACCCAGTGGCGGCGCGTGGGGGGTGCAAGGGGGTGCGGTCGCACCGGGCGGCCACTTGAGGGGGGCGGCACTTTGACTACCTGGAATATTTTTTCTGTGCTTCCTGTGGTCACTGTAGTGTTTCATTTGGAGTTATTACGTAATTCGTTGCTAGAAATTTCAATGAAACTTTAATATCATAATTCAGTGACTGTAAATCTTCACACTTCATGCGAGTTTCAATGTATTTCTTAGTTTTAAATTGATTTAGAACATTTTAAGCCTATAATTTCTAGCAGCGGCGTAGCTAGGATATTTTGAGCCCGAGGACGAACTATGAATTTGGCCCCCACCCCGTTTTTTGCTATTTCACATTTTCCAAATTATAGAATGGCATTTTAATTTCAATTAAATAAAATATGAAAAATAAAGATAGCACATGCATGTTGCACCTTATTGCTGAATGGGGCGCCAAAATCATACCTGAGAATTTGTTTATAAAAATATTGATATAACTGGATAGGCCTATTTTTGGGGCCCCAAAATTAAATCACATAAATTTATTTGTGATAAATTAGTTAAAACAGCATCAAAATTAAGAGTAAAATTGTTTATCTTAAACCTCATTTTGGCGCCCCTTCCTTTGGCGCCCGGGGACTCGATCATGTACCCTCTACACCACAAGCTACGCCTTTGGTTTCTAGAAATAATGATTGCTCTTGATTATATTGATAGTGTGGTATTACTTTTGATGCCCACCTCTCCTTCTCTAGCCACATCTCTAACCTTCCACACTCCTGCTTCATGTACATTCATGACTTCCGACACATCTGGCCCATGCCCGACCTTAAAACTGCCTCCACCATTGCTACCTCTGTTGTTCATTCAAAGCTTGATTACTGCATTTTCCTCTTCCTCAACCTTGAATCCACCCAAATCAAGCGTCTGCAACATATCCAAATCTCACTTGCCAGAGCTGTCACTAGAACGTCCAAACATCATCACATCACTCCCATCCTCAAATCATTCCATTGGTTAAAAATCCCAGAAAGAATCCACTTCATTCATTGTGGGGCGTGGTGGCTCAGTGATAAGTTCGGCGCCTTGCATAGGCGTAATTTGTGGGGGGTACGAGAGGTACCCGTTGCCGCTGCGTGCTGACCTTGGGCAAGTCCTTCACTCGCAATTGCTCGTAGCGCTTCGGCGTGAAAATTCCGGCACAGTATCAATGCTGTAGTCGGGAGCGCCTCTGAGTAGTAGTAGACTTCGAGAGGCGCTATAGAAATATCCGGAATAAAATAAATAAAATAAATTATATTACACTAACTTACAACTTTCTACAATACATATTCCCGGCCCAAGTACCTCAGTGATCTCTTCACCATTCAGACAACGCGCTCCACCCGATCCTCCTCCTATGTCAGTCTTTATTGACCGCCAGTCACTACTGTGCCTGATTAACCCTTTGGATCTTGACCTGGAACTGATTTTACCCACCCACCCCGCCTAACGAGTCTGGTTTGATGGAGCGCCAGTGAGTAAGGTGGTTCCCGCGACTTCGCCTTTGTGGGCGCTGTAGAAATTTCGAGATTACGATTACAATTACTCATCTCAAGTTCTCCAAGCGAGCCAAATTTAACACAGCGCTACGCCTATGGATTGAACTCCCCCTGAATTCCACAGCTTCTCCTTCGCCTTACGGGGGAGGGGGCGGCAAACTTATGCTTCGCACCACCTTTGAAAAATCCACGCGCCGCCACTGTTGGTACCCTCACTTTTTAGACTAAAGTTACGCTTCTGAGAGCAAGTGAAGGCTGTGAAGCACTAGCCTAAATCCCGGTTACCAATCAGACAGAGGGAGAATGAGACATAAGAGCTTTTGTGGTAGGATTTGTTTGGGATGAAATATTGCACGAATGAGAATGGAGTGCTAGTTGTGTCAACATAAAAAGATGAATGAATGAACGAAAACTCGTTTATTGAACATCAAAGCTGACATCGCGCAAATAAAGTTATAGAGGTTATCCACTCACGATTAGCGTAAGTATAGGCATATTCTTGTAGAGATCATTACAGTGTATAAAATTATGATCGTCTTTTTCGGGTAGGACCTAGGGTAAGTTACAGTAGGGCCTTCGTGCCCGACATATAGGCCCTAGGCGTAATTTGTGGGGGTACGAGGGGTACCCGTACCCCCCACTTTTTGGACTGGGGTACTGTACCCCCCACTTTTTAAACAATGTCAATCAATAGTTTTGTGATTGTGCCTTCCCAGAGAATGCAGTCTCCGCCAAAGTGCGAAAGTAGGCCTACTTAGATACACATGTAAACCGAGAGCCAAAATTAATGAGAATACTGACAGGGAATATGTTCAAAATGGCCACCATGCGAAAAGCGAAGTGGAGAAGAAATTGGTACCCCCAATTTTTAGACCATAATATTGGTACTCCCCACTTTTTAGACTAAAGTTACGCCTCTGGTACCCGATTACCGCCAGAATAAAATCAAGGAGAAAACAAAGCTGGAGGATCGTTATAGTAGGCCTATCGTCAAAACGGGAAGTTTTTCCAAAAAGACAATGCCGATCGCGACCGTAATCGTAGCCTAATTGTAAACCCCAAATATGATTGCTAAAGCACTGTACTATAGAGCTAAGCGCAGCTAGGGTACCACCGCAGCTTATTCAAGAGCTCTGCGTCCCATCAGAGCAGTGTTGCCAGTTAGGTTTTTCAGATTTCCCCAGAATTCGGTCCAAAAAATCCCCAGAAATCCCCAGATAATACAAACACAATTTCATTAACATTCCGTTGATAGGTATGAGATATTTTAACACTATTTAACAGTAAGATACTTACAGTTATATTAATAACAAAATATTCCTCAAATCAGTGGAAACAAAAATACTAACGTTATTTTTGAAAATTGTCACTTGTCAAAGACTCAAAGTTGTCGGCGAGTGGGCTTCTAAGTCGACAAATCAATGATAACTTCTGTTTCGTCAAGATCACATAGGCCCTAACTGCTTCACAGGACAGCCCTAACTGTTTCACAAAACTTCAAAACTTTATGTTTTTGGGCCTGAAGTTCCCTGAACTACATTTTGTATTAACTGGAACCTTTTCTTTTACTACTATGCGACAAATAGAAGCAGGCATTCGTTATGAAAATTTCAAGTCAAGATGGTAGGCGGTTGCGGGGAGCATTTGCACAAAAGTGCACACGAATGACAGACAAATGTTTATTACTTCAAGCCACTAAAAATGGGTTAATGCTGTAGTGCATCACATAGGCAGCATTGCGCTTCAGTTACATTTTTCAGCAATTGAGCAATCTGGAAACATCTGCTTACAGCATTCAATCAAATGATCAGTTTGCAATAACGCAGTATTATGTTGTGCCATTAAAGCCCTCAACAAAACCTCTGCTTTAGCAATTTTGTCTTGGATACCGGGCAGAAAACAAGAAAAACATAGTTTTTAATGCTCAGTGCACACAAAATACATACATTTTCAATGCAAATGGTCAAAATGGTCAAATTTCCCCAGATTTGTCCAAAAAATCCCCAGAACCCCAGACGGAGGCCGAAATCCCCAGATCTAGGGAAAAATCCCCAGCTCTGGCAACACTGCATCAGAGGGGTCGTCCAGAGATCGTTTTGCGGTCACTCTAGATTTTGTTAACCGGTGGTTATAAACGGAGTCCGGTTGCCAGAGGGGCCAGAGAGAGGAGACAGAGCAGACTTCAATTGTTTCCTTGAAAAAAATAGTGTATAATTATTATTGAACATTATTATAACAAGAAAATAAATAGAAATCGAGGAGAGCCTGTTATGATGTTGAGCTGACTAGCTAAATAATAAAGAGGGATAAAAGCAAACTTCAGGACCCGATCGAGTTGGACAGCCTGAATAATTTGCTAAGGATGTAAGATAGGACTGCATTTAGGCTTGCAGGTCTTTTCAAGATTATAGCCTCCTACGTATCTCCATGCAGAGACACCGGACTGGATTAGATTTACAAGTCGCTTCATTGGACAATTAACCTGTGGTCGTATCAGGCGAGTGCCTTTGATCAAGGCTGGTAGATACGGGAAGGGTAAACGGCACTGGATATATATCGATATAAAGGAAGGGAGTATAATTATGAGTGTAGGCCTATCTGCGTTCTGGAGTGAACTGTCAGCGGCTAGGTGACTAAGGAATCAAGATGACCATCAGTGGCGGCGATCTTGTTTGACAGGTGAGGGGGACATTTTTGAACTGATCTGGTCAAAAAAGACTTTTGAACTGATCTGGTCAAAAAAGGTCAAACAATTTATCGCCGTGAACTGATCTGGTCAAAAAAAGGTTAAAAAAATTTCGCGCAATGCGCGAACAACTTTTATGACTTTTTGGGGGACTTCTTCAAAAAGTGGGGGTCCGATGCATGGTGTGTCCCCCACTGTTAAAGGTGGGGTGGGTCTTGTCCCCCTCAACCCCCCATGATCGCCGCCCATGTACCTAACTGCTCTTCACCTGGCGACTGACTAACTGCACCTCAGATTCGCATTTCTATGTGACTTTGTTCACGTTGAAAATGTTTATTATAATCTAGGCCTAGTCTAATTTTCTTTGTTACACAGGCATGTTTCTTTATCTTTCTTTGGCTACATATCCGGCAAATCATGAGCGTAGATGTAATTTAATTCTATGTAACTGCAAAGAAAAGTGCCAGTACCAGCAGTTAAATGCATTGCAACTGTAAGCCTACGTGTTGATTCAGAATGTAGGCATTGGCCATAGAGTTTTTATGCCTGTTGCCTAGTACATGGAGTAATGATTGAGGTGATTTTAGTTTCTTGAACATTCATTGCTGATCACTTACAGATTATAATTACAATTGTTGAAGTAAGTCAACAATGAAGTAAGTGAGATTAAGTATTAATCTTGGCTTTGGTTTCTCTCATTTTTTTGGATCAGTGTTTGTGATGTAACATTCCTATGTTAAGAAAATCTTGCATCTTGGAAAAATTGGTTTCGACAGAATGTACAAGTTGTAATCTTAAAAGTTCGTTGTGACACTTGAAGAGAAGTTCTTGTACAAGATGAAACCATGATCAAAAAGAATCGTGTTATGATCATGGCTGCTTAAATAGGAGTAGTACAAATGTAAATGTGGACGATTTTCTATAGTGACCATGTGACTCTCAATGAAGTGGTCGAGAGAGATCCTTCACCACCGCTGCCCATTTGAATGAATGGCAAACCATTAAAGGTCCATGTTGTGGTAATTTGAAGTATCCAACTTTTAACATCAACACGTCAATCTTATCTTGCTTACAAACTTTCACAGATGCGCACATTACTGCAATTAATGTCGAAATCTTCCATAGCTCAGTCACACCTTGATTTCGCTGTCTTGTAATAGGTACACATAATCTTCTTTGATAAGCAGTCTTTACAGCTCTGATAAGGCCTGTGCTATCCTGTGTTTAACGACATCT